>JAMKCH010005770.1:0-132963 GCA_023653785.1 Ophioderma brevispina
GAATCCTGCTGTTTTCATTTTTTGTCATTTTTCATTTGAAAACAAAAAAATAACACATGAATTTTACAGAATTGAACACTTTTAGACTATACTCTGTAAATTTCGAATATTTTGACTCTTTCGGATGGATCACTGATAGTGCCTTTAATGTCTGAGAATTGGCACAGTACAGGATACAACATGACCCTTTGGGTAAAATAGATGATGTAATGAGCCTATTAGTATTAGAAAAGTTACATGAAAGGCAATATTTGTGGTTGCTACTGTGTAAAACATATTGCAGACTTTTTAACCCTTATTTCGATGGGCTAAGGTTTTGGAATACAGGCCTGTTTGTTCTAAATATTCAAATTGTTTTAGAATATATGAGTGATTGTAATATTGATTTAATTTCAATATGTTTGAATAATTTTTCTTTGCTGGATATCCACTTGCAAATTTTAGTCATGAAAAATATCTGCACTTTTTTGTTGCAAGTATATTTGTGTGTGTGGACTGATGAAGTGATACAATTGTGTTTATGGCTCCTTCATAAAGGTCATTTGATGTTGGCCTGTTCTAAGTTCTTGCAAAAAAAAATCAATATAAGTAACCAAACTTAAGGGGTGGGGAAGAGGTAAAGTAAATTTTGAACTTAGTACCATTAACGAAAAAAGCAAGGTTTTTGTTTTCATGTTACATTACATTGACATCTATATATTAATACCGGTGGTCTGTCAGTGTGTCTGTCTGTCTGACCGCGTCTATTTTGACCTTCCGAAGACTGAGTTTGTATTGGTTAGTGGATCAAAGGTCATCGGGGTCATTCAAGGTCAAAGGAGGTCAAATGGGGTAAACATTGGTGTATGGACATGAAACTTGGAGGGTGGGGTCGATTGTTGATGCCGAAAATTTTAAAGGTCACGACAAGGCCATCAGGGGTCCGGATCAATCAAGCCAGGTGATCGCGAAACCCAGGGACCGCCTAGTAGAAAATAATTACAGTAGCCAGTGCTAAACTGGTGGATGGTTAAAAGCAACAAGTAAAAGCAATTTCAGCTGTATAAGTACTTTCTTCAAAGTAAGCCCTTTCTCAATTCTTAACACGCATGTCTGACTTTTTGGCTGGTAAAGTACAACCCACTTTTGGTGCGCAGCGATACCTGTATACCTTGAATACCATCCCCTTCACGGGTAGATGATTGTCTGCAAATACACAGCTGCTATGTCACTGTGATGGTGAAGAACACTTGCAAGCTTGCACCAGTAATTATTGAAAGGCTGGTACATATTTGCTCAAATATGAGTTATTTGCTTCACATGTCATCTGCTCTGACGTGGCTCAATGCACTTTTCCGATACTCATCCTAAACTGGAAGCCAATTTTACTTCTCCACCCGACCCAACTGCGCATGTGATTTCTGAACTCAGAAAGGGCTTATTGCTTGTGCTAATTTATCTGTGTTTGTTTCATAGGCTGCAAATGAAGGTATTAAAATGACTTGAGTCATTTTAGGTCAATGTTAGGCCAAAAAAAAGGTTGTTTGACATAAACCGACCAACCCTAAAAAACCTGCCGACTCAAAAATCTTTATGCAAATTAGTTTTAAAATTTGTAAAAATCTGCCGACCGACCCATAATTTTCACGTACAATTTAAAGTTTTAATTTTGTTACCATTACAAAGACAAAGAAACATCATATCAAGACTACAAAACAACTACAAAGGGTAGAATTAAAGATTTTTTTTCAATGTCATTGAAAAAAGCTTTAAATAGTAGAATTAAAACATTGTGTGAAGTTCATCTTAAAAAAAAATTCGACCTACCAACCGACCCCAATGTTTTTCCTTTGTTATGGCAAACAAACATATTTTTAGGCCTTAGGCCCTGAACAAATTGGGAAGGGTCACTAATTGATCAATAGAGCATTATTCTTGAAGACAGGTGGTTTTCTAAAGGATCATAATTGATCAATAGAGCATTATTCCTGAAGACAGGTGGTTTTCTACCAATCAAAATGTAAAAACAAATCTTGTGGTCTTAACATCCAGAGAGAGAGATATAATGCATATTATGCCAAAGGGGTGGTTGACTCCAGTTTCTTCCTTGTACCCCGTGCCATTAGGAAATGGGGTTTATCAAAAAAACAACATACTTAAGTGTATTTATTTCCAAATCCTCTATATTCATTTTAAAATAGTTTGCAAAATACAGCTCTGCCTTACGCAAGAGATTAATGCCCTAAGTTGTAAAGCTCATCAACATAAAGAATTGCCTTATTTAGTCAATGTGTTCTCCTTCTGAAACAGTGTTGCTCACGTGTGGTAGAGAATGTTATCCAACTCCCCCTGTCAGAAACCATAAGGTTGCTCTCTCCATTGTTGAGTATATATTTTATGTACATATTATTATATCTGTATAATATTACACTGAAACATGATTATTCTATATATAATGTATATGACATTCAGTGTTTTGATATTAAAAAGAATCTTAAAAAAAAAAAAAAAAAAAAAAAAAAAATTTGCTAGTATGTTCTTCTGAAGCATTTCAGAGTAATATCCTGATCTGAACAAAAGGACCTTATTTTTTTGTATCAATTTCAAAAGATTTTGAAAATTCCCAATATTCCCGAAAATTTCCTAAAATTCCCATAAATTCCCGTTAATTCCCAAAATTTCCATGGAAATTTTCCGCTCTGAAAATTCCCGGGAATTTTGCAACCCTAGTACTAATTTGTAAAGCTCATCACAGAAGAATTGCCTTATTTAGTCAAATGGTGTTCTCCTTCTGAAACAGTGTTGCTCACGTTGTGGTAGAGACTGTTATCCAACTCCCCCTGTCAGAAACCATAAGGTTGCTCTCTCCATTGTTGAGTATATATTTTATGTACATATTATTATATCTGTATAATATTACACTGAAACATGATTATTCTATATATAATGTATATGACATTCAGTGTTTTGATATTAAAAAGAATCTTAAAAAAAAATATGTAAAAAAATGTAAGAAATTAAAAAACAGCTGTAAATTGCATGTTTTATGGTGAGATGGGATTGTGTTGTGCCAGGTCATGTAACGAGATGTGTAAAAGATGAACCCAATGTCAACCCTCTACAGAATGCTTGTGAAGTCTTTTTTAAAGGCGTGACATGCGTAAGCTGCCTCTGCACGAAATGCTGTCAAATATTATTACACCTCATGAATATTCATGAGCTGATGGTACCGATTCATTGGTCAATCACAAGTGAAAATGCCTATTTCTGATGGTATTTTTTGCTATCGTTCTCCCAATGTCAACCCTCTTCAGAATGCTTGTGAAGTCAATTTTAAAGGTGTGACATGCGTAAGCTGCCTCTGCACGAAATGCCATCAAATTACACTTCATAAATATTCATGAGCTAAATGGTAGCAATACATTGTTCAGTCACAAGTGAAAAAGCATGTTTCCACAGATGGTGTTTTTGACTGTTTTCCATACCTCATCCCAGATTAACTCCATGAGGTGTGATGAAATAAATGCGTTTATATTTGGAAAATAGGGCATCAATTTTTCCTCTTGGAACTGGCTACATTACATCTATAGTGCTTTAAATCTGTGCATTCATTTTCTCTGATTTTTTCTGTGATCATTGTGTGAGGATTTGAGGAACCGCCATTTTCGTGACATGTAATAACCAAAAACAAAAGCGCCAAAAATGACTTTCTATATATGTACATTTGTTACGCCTTTTGAAACTTCACATTTTGTCGAGTCCATATGATGTCTTGCCCCCTGTCTCCCCCCTCCTAAAAATAATTAGTATCCTTTGTTCTTGTGACTTTACTTTTACCCTAATTTGTCACATGCATTCTATTATGTAAGCATAACATATATTGAAAAAGAAAGGTATAAATAGTTGTGGCTGTAAAAACAAATTCTCAAAAAATGCGAAGAAAGGAATAATCATTATTTTGTGCATTTTAGGGAGCTTTTGGACATTTCATACTACAGAAATTTTTAATAAGATGGGTACATGTATACATGCTTATTAATCCCTGCTTGTCATTTGTTTTGTATTAAAGCCTCAGGCAGCTTAGAAGATATTGGAGTTCAAGCAAATTTTCCACTGCACTGAGTACATACAAATATAGATGCAGCCATTTCCATATAGCCTTGATAAAGTTTAAAGGGCCCAAAACTTTTTTAATGATCCACAGCCATGTTCCCTGACTTACCTTAAAACCTTAACACCTTTACACAAATTGAGATTTTTATAAATCTGATCATTAACCAAAGCGATGTTGTGGGTTCGAGTCTTGTTTTTAGTCGTTGTTTTTATTCATTTCTGATAGAGTTAAACTTTCAGACGTGATCAATTGTGCACTGTATGGTGACTTCATAATACTTGCTAGGTTATGGAACTAATGCAGTTACTTTAAAGTTCCTACTAGTATTACATCAAAACTTCAGATTTTTGGCTGCCTGGCAGAATTCTCCTAGGGGAATGAACACTGTGCCCTCTTCAGTGTGGTGTCCATTTTGTAAACTTTTGTATCTTTTTGTGTAACACATATTGACACCAACTTGGGTCAACTGTAACATTGTACGAAGGCATTTCATGCCACTTGTTAAAAACAAAATCCAGTTCTGAGTACCATAACCTATAGGAAGCCTTAACATAAAGCCCCTATCAGTCATTTTTTTTTTCCAAATTCAAAATGCCCATTTGACTCTAAATTGCTAGTATGTTAGGTAATAACAACATTATCATTATCAATCCTTCTTAGTGAAAAACAGATAAGTATGTTCGACTGTTTCTTCTAACTAAAAAAAGTTTGGATCCCGACTTTTATTAGAAAACAAGCAAAAAAAAATCATCCTTTCTTGATAATATAGCATTTTACACTAATCCCTTACAGGGTCTTTATTACCACAATTTCCAAGACAACATTGGCAAAACAATGGAATTTGATGAAAACTAGGTGGCGTGATTTGTTTACATTTTGAAGCAAATCACTAAGTGGCTTTAATACTGATGTGTGTCCTGAACATTCTATTTTGGATTCAAATTAAGAGATTGATTTGGAGTGTTACTCTTCTTTGAACTTTACTGAGGCAAAACATTTTGTTATGTGCAATAATTTTGTGAATTTTTCATTGTATTGTAGTTCTGGTATTTTTGTGGAGTAAGGGAGTACATGTAATCCTATTTATGTGATGATCCCTGCTGTTGTTTGTATGAATGGTCAGAAAAGCATTTCCACTTAAAAACTCCCCCCCTCCCTTTATTCCTCCTACTCTTTTCGCCATCAATTGTCCCTTTCCCTAGGTACTCCCCCCCTCCTCTCCCTTTTGTCCTTCCCCCCTTTTCCTTCCTTGATTTCCTAACTCCTCGGTTAGAGTTTTCTTCCGCGCCCAGTCTGCGTTGTGGCCCATTTCCCAGTGCCTCTTCTCGGCCGTTATCTCGCTGCATCTCGTTTTCTCTCCGGCCGGTACCACTTTTTTCCCACCGCCGTCCCTGTTAGTACTCTTCTTGTGCTCGTCTTCTTGCTCCCCTAGTTTTCTACCTGTTGCGATGCAACTTTGACGCTTGATATAGTTGGAACATTGCAAAGCTATTACCCTAGTAAAATCGGAAATATCAATTGTGGGAATCCTGCATATAGGCCCACAAAGATTATGATTTGTATGTGATAGCGCCCTCTACATGCCCATTCTCCTTTGAGACATGTGTAAAACTAGATTTGAAAGAAAAATCATTTGCTTGTAGTAACATTTTGTAAAGATTGAACATGATGTAGCAGTTATCATAAGTGTGTCACTGTTTGTTTTTGTTTTGTTTTATTCTGGTTTTGTCGTAATAAGCGAGACTTTCAAACAGCTGTGATATCATTTTAAAACCAGAAATTATGCTTTTTCTGTCTCCTTCTAGACTGTGTCTGGGTTGATTACTAAAAAACATAGGGCTGATGTCTGTGCAAGTATATCAGTATATTATATAGTCATACAAAGATACTTTTAAAACAAAATTTTTGTTTGGAGCAAATTTTTTATTTGAAAATCAACTAATTACAAACAAAAATTGGAGATGAACAGGTTTTGCTTGTCTTAACATTTGCTTGATGCGAATTACTTGGCTTGTAAGGATGAATTCTTTTTAAATGTCATTTTCGAGTATTTGGGAATTTTAACCCTTTGGAGTAGGAGTGGTGCCAGATGTACAAAAGGTAGTGATATATGTTGCCTTGATGTCCTCCAGGCTATCTTCAAATGTTACCAATATGTAGGAACCAAGTAAAATTGGAATTAGGAAAGATTCTGTACATATTTCAAAATATTTTCTCCTTCTTGCCCAGCCTTCAGTTTCTCCCGCCCTAAAATATTTTACTAGCTACCAAATTTGACAGCAAGAAAAAGCCAGCCTTTGAAAACTTAATTTGGCAACAAGAAAAAGATTGTGAGGAGATGGGAACATTGTAAATACCAAATAAACAATTGCCTAGCCTATTTTGTTGTGAATTTCTTAGGGTCAAATTAAAAGGAAAAAATGCTTCTTGGCGACTGGCGGGATTTTGTTCAAAAATGCTTGATTTTCTTCTTTCATTTTGATTTTATTCTGCTTGCCTAATGTGCTAGTTTTCATGAAAACTTACAGTTGAAGGTTTAAAAAATAGTTTATCATAATTTAGTCCAGGTTATTTTAATTCTTCCGAGGAACATTGGGGTATAAAATATCATATTTTGGACAAACCAAAATTGAGCTCCGCTTAAAAACCTATTCTTACACCCATTGGCATGGCAAACAAAAAAAGTACAAACCCTAAAATGCATGTCTGCTGGAGACTCAAACAAGGTCTGTTGCTATGGGAACAAAACCAGATGATATTTTCAGGTCAGAATGGTTCTTTGCTCTGGTATGAATAAGGTATTAGTTTGTACTACTTACAGTTCCAGTATAATTGCTGGGTATTTCCATTATGCGCACACGTTGAGGTTAAATATAATGTTGAGCTTTTAAAAGTTGACGTTGATGTTAAGCGTATAGAATTTTATGAAGGATTTTTTTTAATGAAAGATAAAATTGCCAAGGTAAATAATAGGCTTAATATAATAAATAATGTCGGTTGAAGAAAAAACAAAAAAATTATAGTGTGTGGTTTATGGGTTATTTTATGGGTTTCTTGCTGTGAAATGGGGGACTGATGTGAGGAGGTTTATCAAATTTTACAGTAACAAAATCAAAATTGAGGATAAATTTATGAAATTGTAATTTGCCTCCCCAATTTTCAATATGGTCTGATTCTGGATGTTGTTGTAAAGAAGCTTCAGGATGATTATTAACCATTTTTTTCTCTCGTCAAAAGTCAAATGTGAAGACATCCTACAATGGAAGGAAATGTGCAGTTTTTACTGAGCTCATTTCATAGGGTACTCTGGTTAACAAAAGGATTTTGGACATCAAAAAAATATGCTGTCACTTTTTGGAAAATTGTTGTAGTATTTGCCAACAGAATAAAACCGCATGTTAAGGGTGCATGGCATGGCAAATTTAAGTGATATTTTTAGCCTTGTGTTGTAAATTCCTATTTGCCCTTTTTCAGCTCGGCTGGAGCATCTTTCAATGACTTTCTTATTTGCCACTTATATGGACTTGGAATAATGTGGTGTATGTCACAAACATTGTAGATACTCCATGGTTTAAAGGGGCATTTCGTGAATCCACAAAACCACCCTTCCGTCCCCCCCCCCGACTTATCTCAAAAAGTTGAGATTATTTATATCACTGAAACTCATATCTTTAGTAATCCATGTATCCCATCTTACGTGCAAATTTGTCATATCTGCAAGAAATTAACCATTTTGTATTTTTTGTCTGTAAACGGACAGAAATTCAGTACAGTGGCCAATCTGACCATAAGGAAAACAATCATAGCATCGTACACAAAACCGCAGGATCGGCTCAAATTTTATGAATAAGTGTTCTCAAGATGATAGTGACAATGAATCAACAGAATGTGCTGGAATCACTAACCGCACCCTTTAACTTGAAAACTTAAGGTCCTGGACCCGGCCGAGTAGACATTCTTTTCTTAATTTCTTACATTTTCGTACCTAAACAGTATCGCTGATCATATCGCAAACAACAGATTTTTTAAAAAGTGAACACTGGAAATTGTTAAATTCAAGGATAAATATCCCCAAACTGACAAGGCCTTCTCCTGTTTTCCGCACTGGCGTTCAAGATGCTGGGGATTGGATTTGAACCCCCTTTTAATGCGTCAGAGTAACGTTGTAAACAAAGCTCCCACGTGGGCTAACCGCAGCGCACACTCCAGATATCTCTCTTGGTCGGCTCTTTGTCTGGGAACTGGAATAGCTATTCTGTTCTGATTCTCACTTTCGGCACGGTCGCCGCTGGTGCACCCGTTTTTCGCAATACAAGCGAATTAATATCGTAATTTTAGGCAAAACCCAAATCAAGAAAAATTATGCCATAGGATACAAACACGTGCGACGCATATCACGAGAAGTCAACTGTGTACGTATGCAAGAAAACTGGGCCACGCGCACCGTCCGGTCCACGATGACGATCATGATGCGTATCGCGCATCGCGATTTGTTACTCGGACGTCACTCTGGGTCACGCTTGCCAGCGCGAAATCACTTTCATTTTGGAATTTCCTTTGACAGCTTGCCAAAAACACATGATATTATGCCAGTTTGATCAAATCTACGGTTTCTCAACTACTGCTTCATGCAGATTTTACATTGATGCCAATACATACTATGAATGAAACCGATTTTTTGGGGTCGGATTAATAGTTCTGTTTAAAGCATGTCCATGGACCTTTAAGGGTTAATCTGTAATTTTGAGTGTTCTCGTCTGGTGCAGAAATCCTTTGCAGTCTCATCTGTGAAACTACTTTCCGGAACACTGTGAGTTTCTTGAAAAGTTGTAATGTGACCTGCAAACGAAGAACAGGATAGAGGGCACTTTCCATGCTGAAGAAAGGAACTGTACCAAATTGCTGCATTTCATTTTGACATTTATTCTCACCCAGGGAATACCTATCGGCCCTTTCATGGCAAAAGGGCGTAACATGAGTTACACCCTTTTGCTAAAGGGCCACCCGCAAAACCAATGCCATATGGACTACATTTTTCTTTTTAAATGTTGAGCCTAAATAATGCTAAAAATATTTTTTGTTAAAATAGGTATCCAATAATGCATGTTTTTGCAGGATGACCCTTTCAAGGCAAAAGGGGAATTTGAGTTACGCCCTTTTGGTCATGAGTTACCATTTTGCGATTAAGTATACCACAGGGTGAGGATTTTCAAATGTAGTTACCGAATGTGCTGTGGAAGAACTAACACTGAGTTAACAAAAGTCCAAGTCCACCAGACAAAAAAATTTGGGTAGACATTTCATGTTAGAAGTCCCAAGGCTGCAAATCGGATATTACAACTGATTCCATCATGAGCTGTATGATGTTGTGTGGTAGTGCTTGACAGAATCAATGGCAATTCCTCATTTGATTATGGGACTTCTCTGTGAAATGTCTACCACAATTTGGCTAGAGCAAAGAAAATTCTAGAATTGATGGTACCCAAAGAAACTGTGGTGTTTCAAAATTAGTCACAGATTGTAATGGTAAGTGGCATTACCTTAGTGATTTCGATCTCCATCCTGCCTGCGCATGTGCACAAGTATGCATTTTCAGTTGGCCATTTAATGCTAAATGATATTTATAGGTAAGTATAGTGGTTTCTTGTTTCCAATTTTAATTGAATACTAAAAAAGCCGCACATGTTGGAATTTTTTTGTAAATCAGGTCCACTTGACCTCTACAGCACGCGGGGTAGTTTTGCCACCACCCTTGCTCCAGGAGCGGGTCTACTCACTAACCTCAAAGGGCAGCTATTATTTTTTTGGACTTTGAATATGTTTAACCTAACTAAAACAGTGAAAAAATAATGAACAATGTTATATATTTTGTTGAAAAGAGGCAGTAGAGAGATTCCTGCTATCCACATGTGTAGAGGTCAGTTGATCAGTCAGCCATGCTTGTTGTAAGGAGGCAGTTGAAACAATTGCGTGCTGCAGGTGAAGGTATAGGTGAATTGAAGTAAAATGTTAAACAGCCATGTATTAATTATCTATTGTTGCAAAGAACGGTAAAGTGTTCTGTAACTTTTATGAATAAAATGTAAAAATCACAGATCGGTTTCATGCCACATTGTTCGATTTTAGAGTTCCATTCTCCGAGTAAACACTTTGGAAGCCTGGGGGGGGAACTTCTGGGTATTCTGGTCGGGTTGATCACCATGACGTTTAAAAAAAAAACAATGCTAGACCTGTGCAGGTCTTGAGACCTGCAATATGGTATCAATTTTAATCTCATGACGCTGTTTCGTTTCTAGTGGGGCCGTTTACCGCGACGCGGCACGCGATCAATCAGTATCCAGCCTCAGTAGTAAAACACCGACCGCTCTCTCTTTACTGAAGTTGCTTTCGAGAATTCAAGGCTGTAGATAATTCCAAATCAGAACCAGTGTTGCGATGAAGTTTGATCGTGCGGTGTCCATTTGAACAGATCCTGTCTCGGATAGGATCTATCCATTTCTGGTCTCATATAGGGTTTAATGCCAGGAAGAACCCTTGTAAACTCGGGTTGGGTTACCCCAGCTAAGAGCCAACCAATTTGAGGTGGTTCTGACCTGGCCAAAGTGGTGAAGGAACAACATCGGGAAGGTGGAGAGTTGAGTTTTGAAACAGTCCCTTGTGCCATTAATGACATTCTGGGCCAATCCTCAGGACAGACGTTTTTTTAATTTTTATCTTATGTTTTTTCCAATCCAGTTGTGTTCGCTCTTGCATGCAGGATGTATTTGGTATCCTGTTTCCTCCTGCTTCCAAAATCAGACCTCTTTCCTCAATCTAATTGTGAAATTGGTTCACCTCATACGCTAAATGCACAAGGGGTTTGGTTTGGTTTGAGACGGGTGTTGAATTTTGAGAGAGCACAATTACAAAACAACCCCTCCAATATTACAAAGTGACCTCAAAACAGACAGTGCACAGTGAGTGGTCTAATTTGAATCATACATTTTCACAGTTAAGTGTTGATAAATTTTAAAAAATATTCCGTTCATCGCACGTATGTGTCGTCTGCCATCACGGTTTGTGAATGGTGGAGGTCACATGCGGTTGCTACCCAAGGAACATTTTATGCAAGGGTCATGAAAATTGATCAACATGTGGATACACCAAGCAATTTGATAATTCTGACCATTTTGGGGCTATGACCTCAGATTCCCTTTGACCCACTCTTGAGAGGGGTGGCTTGGGGCACTACCCAAGGACAATTGCATGCATGTGCCATTAAAATATGTGCACATACATGGAAATAGTGGAAATTATTTAGGGTTAACATTTGGGTCAACATTTTTACCACAGACGCACACGCAAGCATACTACCAATTATATAGATGAGTTGACATCAACGCCGGGCAATAAACAAAGCACTGCCTGGCAGTATGCGTGAGCACCTGCAGGGCTTGTGCTTTTAAAATTCGCGCTCAATCAGGCGTGATAAGGTTATTGAATGCTGTAACTGTATTAACAAGTACAATGTAGGGGGAACAGAAGGTTAACGTCCATTGCATTCATTGGACTTGACCTTGTGTCCCCCTACTTTCTTAAGCAAGCATTTGAGACACTCAAAACTATTCCTTATTTTGATCCTATGAGCTCCACCAATAATTTGCACCATTTTTGATCCAAATCGGAGCAACTTAAAAATTTGACCCCTGTACAACTGAAATTGACCCTTTTTATTGATTTTTGCTGTTTTTAGCCTATAACTCTTAAACTTTACGTTCTAGATAGTACAAACTATACCTTTCCTGAATCCTTGTAGTTAGACAAATAACATGGTATTCTTTTCAGCACGATTGGATTAAAAAATTTGACCCCTGTACAAACTTTGTCTGGCCCCCTCTCCTTAAGGCACCATTTGTGGCACTTAAGAATTCTGTTTCAGGGGTCCTTGTCAGTCTGTCTACATATTTAATCACTCAAACCTTTTGTACTTGAGATGTGTTACAAATGTTTGCTAGCTCCGGGGCTTTATGGGCACAAAACGTTCAAAGTCGAGGGACCGTCCTTTGTTATTGTAATGACGATCTTTATTATGGTAATAGGTGGACGTCTCGGTCGTGGACATCTCAACGAGCGCTTTGGTCAATGGGTTAATTTGCGGAGTGATCGATCATTGACTGAGTGTCAATAGATGCCGCGGTCGTGTCACGTGTCGTGTCGGCTCATGTCAACTAAATCCCGGGAGCTAAATAAATTGGTATTAACTTGAAACTAATCTCGACGAGCGCTTTGGAAAATGGGTTTAATTTCCAGGGCAGGGTCCATAGTCATATAAACAAATTAATTTATTGGGGTAAAAAATATTTTGTGTTAACTGTTTAGCATTTGTATACAACAGTCCGCGGTGACCGCGGTCGATTCTATTCCAGTTGTTGTTGAATTAAAGTTATGTATCTCATAAGATATAAAATTTGATCAAATTGTAGGCTATTTATCACGATTTCGTTTCTGAATGTGTAGAAATCCCGAGTGGATTTAACCTTTTGGATTGCTATTACATGAACTTTATAACTAGCCTACATCTTCTCTGCTTCTATAAGGAATCCAAGAGGTGAAATAAATTTACACTGCAGCCACTTTATACATTAAGAAAAATGGAATTATTCTAGCTCATTCTTTGCAATGATTTCAGCCCAAACAAATTCCTAATAATAAAAGGTGCAACTTAGAATCTTTTTTGTCCTTTATTATTCACCATATAGGTTTTTTTAGAAGTGTTAGTATAAAACTTCGCGGGCTTCATGGTGCACTTTTTGTGTCCGGGTACGGCTGCCAGCATTGGTACTCATCTGCTCGCGGCTTTTTATACTGCAACGAAATCAACAGAATGTGTATCCACCGGCACCACCCAATTATTTATCGACAATGGGTAATTGATACCACTTCCCACTATTGATTAACCCATTTGAAGTAGTCGCGAGACATGGAAGATCGAGACGTGCTAAGAGGATTACTTTACCAGGGAAGACGGACTCCTGCTTATTAGCATAATAAAGAATATTATTACAATAACAAAGGACGGTCCCTCGACTTTGAACATTTTGTATATGGGCATATTTTTCGCACCTCTAACATGTCAGTAGACAAGGTGCTAACTTGTGATTGTAAACATTGATGTCACCTCATCTATACAGCAATCCCTATGTGCCCTCTTACAGACATAAAACCCGCTTAAACGGTTGTAAAGTAAGGAGCGGTCATTTATGCCGGGGGGAATGGAGGATATGTCAATTTGACTTTCAAGGTCTTCCAGTAGTCTTGTTCTAGGACAGTCCCAGCTTAAAAGGTGGGTGACCCGATCGATTACATCGTCCCCCCCTCTACTCCATCAAAATTGAGATTTTGATATCAGAAGAATTACCACATTACCCTAGTGAAATTTAAGGCCCAGGAAATGTTTCCTTTTAGTGTTATGAACAAAAATCAACCACATAAATTAACACACACAAACTGTCCTACGGGCCAATTTAAGTACACAAATTTGCTGCTTCTACTATGCAAACAACTGGACCGATTTAATTAAAGAAAATATGTCAAGATTCTGAATATTTGGAAAATTTGGTATGGATGGAAAGCTTAAGTAACGTAGATTACATATAAATCAAAATAAGTTGAAAATTGTCCACATTTGTTGAGTATTTTGCCGTTTTAATTTTCCGCCCAATAGCTTACTCAAAAACGATTCCGACAAATCCACATCACAGGCAAATGGTGACGTCAAAGTGATGACCATCCATAATTTACGTCGTTGTGACCATTCCATTATCGCAGTGTGGCCCCTTCAATAATATTAAAAAAAACACACGAAACGAAATGAAACAAAATATGTCATTTTCATAACTTATTTTCAAATTTTATTATTACTTTCATTAATCCATCAATATTACAGTGTCAGCGAAACAATTCGATGCAACACGATGTTTTTGGTCATCACTTTGACGTCACGAGGAGAGCAAAATTGGGGCGCTTTGATCATGAAGCCGTGGCGAAAAAATCCGCCCGTTTTCCTTTTCGTATGTCAAAAAAAGCAAAAATTAGATGCCTCTATTTTGTCATTTTACATCAATTGTATTATTTTTTCTTGGGAGGGAATTTGTGATGTATTGTACCAATATTTATGAATGTAAGTCAAAAACTGAGCTGTACAAAAATCTGACATATTTCCTTTACCAATTTGTAATTAGCTGTTTGGGGAGGGAGAACGCATGAAAAAATGGGACCATGATCAGGATCACCCACCTGTCTCATTATGAACTGTGTCAAGTTCAATCCCGGCCCTGGGGGTCCCGCGACATAGCGGGCGGTATATGCCGGGACAGAGCCGGGCATGTACAAAAAATATTGCCCGCAAGCCGGGATTGTTCGCCGGGGGACTTGGCTGGGAATGTATGTTAGCTGTCCGCCCTGCCGGGACAATCAATTGATGATAGCTGGGACTAGCCGGGATAGGTCCAAAAAAATTTTCCCGGCTCCGCCGGGACATTATTAAACGGGGACTTTAACGCAGTGTCCCACCATATAAAACCAGGCTATAAGTGAGCAGTATCGCCCGTCAAATTGTAGTTATATCACCATTTTATATAGATACCATTGCAGTCCGATCTATTCCATGTCGTGAAAGGCAAGCTATTACAAGTCGCACGCACGCACGTGGTAGCACAGGTCGAGATATCAAAACTAATCCGAGGATCAATATTTTTCCAACGTAAATCGCAAGAAAAACATCAAAAATGAACAGGGCGGAACTGTTTTAAAAAATTAATATCAACTGAATCACAATTAAAAAGTACTAGGTTTGTCTGATTCATTTAATTCATAAAATCACCGTAGGTAGTGAATGAAAGCTCTTGATATTTATTGCCTAAATGCCGAATATTGTCATTAATTGCATAATACGCGGGCATTTTAAAGGGGGTGTTCCGATCGCCTTTGGACCCCATGATTACCCGGAAGTAGTATCGCATTTGATATCAGATGAATAGCCGTATTTTTCTCATTGTCGTCCTGAAATTTGAGCCCTCGAATCCATTTTATTCTCAAGATATAAACAAAAAAAACCGCGTTTTAGTGGTTAACCACATTTATATTTTTCACAGTATTTGAATGGGCTTTGCAAACATGCTCATTATATGCGTCTATCCATCAAAACGCAAGTTTGTTTCCCAACGGTTACTGGTATGGGGTGTATGTGCAAGTTCCAGGATCTTCAATCAAGTAGAGAACACAATCTACACAAATCGGAACAACCACCTTTAATATGGAAAATGAAAATATTGAATCGCTATGGGAAACACAAAATGCTGTGTTTTATGCACGTTTTTTCGCTTTGTGATCTGCGGCATATATGCAATCCATCAAGCTTTCCAACCCCAACGATGCTGAGTGCTCCCCCCTGGGAATGTCGGTCGCAAGATATTGATACCCACTGAAGACGTACGGCATGGGCATATATTGGCAAGTTTTATTGAGCAAGTCCCTATCACAGAGTAGGCCGACAAAACGACCATGATGATCTTGTTATGGATGAAGTTTCAGTTGGCAGATATGATGCAGGGTTTTAGATATTACTCTGCTATGTATGTGGTCGGATATCGCGTGTTGTCGGGATAATGTGGATTTTTTTTAAACAAACCAACAAACGAGGTTTGTTTCTCAAAACATAACTTCCGATGTGGTGAAAATTCGGCTCGGTTCTGACACCTCGGCGATCAAAAGGGTAGTATGATTTAGACCTGTGTCCAAGCGGGACCGAGCGGCGGATTGTACAGACGTTTTAAAGCAGTCCCCGCTCCATCGGCCGAGAAGATACGGGGATTGTCACACCCAAGAACGGCTGGTAGGGGCCGGGAACATAGCGGGGATGTACAAAAAATGTAAGCCCGGCTACCGGGGATTTCGTGCTACTTTAGAGGGGACAAAGGCGGGGGTGTAACGACAGCAAAATGTACATTCCCAGCTAAGTCCCCGCTAGTCCGGGCCCCACGGCCGGGATTGAAATTGGACAAGTGCATTACCAAAACAACATAATCACAATAAACAGGTAATAAAAGGTCAAGTGTCTTTATCTTGTTTTTATTTCTTACCAATAGTTAAAAACCCACATCTTAGGGTGGAGTTGTAATCATGGCTACTTGCTCTTCTGCGTACATTGACTACCAGCAGCCAACTTCCAGGCCTGGAACATAAAGTTGATACATGGTGGCATGTATAGAGAACTTTGGTCACAGGAATATCACTCTACAGACTGCGATACAAACATACCTAGATTCTTCTGGGTAGACTATATTCAAGGGTTTAGGCAAAAAGGCCATTCTCAATAGCTGCCAGGTGTTACATTTGGCAGGTTGTTAATGTCACACTTAATAATGAAAACACAACATGACAAATGGCAGCTATTGCAGATGGGGCCTTCTTGCTGCTCACCCTTGATATTGTTATTGTCATCACTGAACGAATAGAATTTTCCATTAATCACTAAATTCTCGCACCCTGTTTTACCTTCTAAGGTACTAAAGAGGATTTTCAAATTCAAGGCTGACTCAGAGATTTCTGAGGGGGCGACTTCAATTTGAGGTCAAAAAAATCGTGGTTTTTTTTGCATGGTAATAGTGCTTGTCATATACTAATCACTGTGTTGAAATTGCTAAGCTTTTAAATTTGAATTCCTTCATACATAGAAAATCAAAATGTCCGGATCCGGAAACTTTTTGTTATGTACACAGTATCCTATGGACGTAATACTACACAAGTGCTTTACTGCACAAAAAGAAAAAATCCGATTCATCTCAAATTTCGGAATGTGCATTTTTTAGGTCGTTAACTCTTTAGTTCTAGTGACTATGTTTATTCTTACAACAAAAAAAATTATATTCAGAAATCTCTGAGTCACGACTTTAAGGTACCTTGCCCACAGCACAATTACTAAAAGAATTTGAGTAATAGGATTTGTTGCCTCAGCCATAAGCCCAAACAAATCACGACTTATATCACAAAGAATTTCAAACAATGCCAGTTATGAGATGTGCCATGTGATTGTGTAGATGCTGGTGAAAAACCAAAGCTTACGTGGCACTTCTACAGCGAATTGAAAATCATGTTATGTGACCTCAAATAAACCTGAACAATGAAGCTCGATCTGCATTGACTGGCAAACAAACCCTCACAAAATGTGTTGAGCAAAGGGACATTTGAATCGGTACTCTGCAGACCTAGGGAAATACAAATAAAGTACCTGTGAAAATGGAGAGCACTTGTACATAGGAACCTGGGCTGTGTTCTGTATTATTTAAAGACCAACAGAGTTCACAAAACTCCTGTAAATTTGGCTGTCGAAAAGTTCCTTTGAGGATACCACTGGAGTACCCTAAGCAGTAAAACAGGAAACCTAGGGGATTGAATTCGTAGCGTGGAGAATACTAAATCTTCAACCTAGGATTGATTTGTTGTTTAGGAATTGGCTGTGATTGTATTATGACAATTTTTTACTACAGGTATAAGCCAGTAATTTGATACAAAAAGGTCTTACAATATGTTACTAACACGTCAGTGCTCATAAAGACACTATCAGGGATGTGAAAAACTATTGGAAAATTTGCAGGCAATCCGGAAATAGCTTCAAAGTGAAGGATAAGTCTGTAGAATTCTCATAAAGTTACTTTTTCCCGCGAGTTAGAATTGAAAGAAAAGAAGAAAACGGCAGGTCAAGATACGATTCTCCATTCAATTACGTGTTTGTAGATAAGTGTCCGTTCGGACAGGAACGATAAAATCTCCGATTCTGTCCTTATTAGTTGTTCTGGTCTTATCATTTGCAGGAAATATTAGGGTACTAGTTATTGTAAGGCCATAAGTAAAAAAAATAAAACTGATTTTGATGATTTTTGCGATTTGCTGATGTAGCAAATCAATGATTAGTGTCTATGTTCATTGGAGTCCCTGATTGGGTTTTGGAACTTGTTCATTAAAGGCGTGTACATATAGAATTTTACATTATTATTACCAATAACATAACAGAGTGGTTTAAAGTTGTCATTTGCAGTGCATGTACATGGTCATGAAACATGGATTTCATTGTTTATCCATTCATGAACAAACTCGACTTCCATGCACAAGTGCATGTGTAACATACCTTGCACATAGCTACGATGTCGCTGTGTCACCAATACCTTTTCTGAAATAGGCATCTGCATGTAACGCACGTATGAGTTGCTGCGTGTAACACACATTTATGATTTCCTTAGCGCGTTTTGTCATGGTTCTCTCTGGTGGGAATGTGGGCAGTTTTGATGCAGAGAAAAAGAATATTATGGCAGAGTATATAAACCTCCCCGATAGAGATCCATAACTTGGTTGACATTTGAGGGAGGCTGCATTTTGGATTCACACAATCAATGATGGCTGCACGCTCAAAAGGGTAGCAATGAAAAATGCAACCCAGAGGTACCAGAGGAATCACAACCTTGCCTTTTTGGCAGTTGTAAAAGACAAACAGTCAGTGGACTTTGCCACCAACTTAACAGGAATTAATAGAAAAAAAAAAATGAAAAATGATCACACATCAAATATTTTATATTTTTCCAGATTTTTTTTAGTGGTTTGAAATCATTCACCAGTCACGTGGAAAGCAAACTGAAAAAATGCTACCTCTTGATTTAGGAAAACTTGTCAGCCCCATCTGGTTTTCTAAATTTAGGGCCAAGGAAAAGGAAAAAAGAACCCTATCACAAAAAATATAAGCAAAAAGCTTAAAAGGTTTGGCGCCTTGTATTAGTATGTCACCTATGGTGTTGTTTTCTATCATTTCCAGAGTAAATTTAGCACAATGAAATAATAATATCCATTTATGACACGCACCTATCCACCCTACAGGACACTCAGTGCAATTGCCTATAATTATTATTATGCTGCCATCAGGAAATCATCAAAATCATTTTGCTTCACCTAGGTGACAGCTAACAAGGTGCACAACCCTATCAGCACTGAAGATTGAAATATCACCCATAACAGCTACCCAATTGATCATCTTGTCCAAGGACACAAACATGTTAACCAAAGCGGGGCTCAAACTACAACTTCAATGATCATGAGTCCCGCACTTTTTCACTGGACCACACATGCTCTCACTTGCTATATAGCAAGGACCACAAATATATACCTCACCTAGGTCTGAATACATGCAAAGTAACCAAAATAATACAATAGTGGCGCTTTAAATCGTATGATCCAAATAGATCATACAACTTCCAAAAATGTTTAAAGTGCAGTAGTTAAAACCTGTCATACAAAGAGTACATTCCCAACACAATGTTAAGTAAACATTCTGTAAAGATAATCCAAAATATATTTCAAATACTCCATCGGTCAAATTAATTAACAACAACCCTAATAAACATACAAGATTTTTTAAAACAAATTGTACTTTATACAAGAGTTTCATCAAATCACTATATTCATTAATATCGTTAAGTGCTCTCAGCGATCAAATTGTACATATATTCAACATTATGGTCTTGCCAAGTTTGCATTATTACAAATAAAGAAGCTTGCTTCATATATGCCATGAAAATTGCACACATTGTTTTATAACATTACGAACTATAACCCTACAATAATGTGCTTACTTTTAGGCCCTAAAATATTGGCATATACTAACAGGGCCACATATTTTTAAAGGTAATTCTCACCATTTTTACCCACATGGCCTACTATATATTCCCCATTATGCCCAGTTGCGTACCGATGGGGGGGGGGCAAATTTCCAAGTCGTCCTGCCAGAGGGGAAAAATTCGTAAATCGTCCCGGTGGTTTGCTCCAATTAAGTTTGAATTGGACAAAATGCGCACATAGCGCGGAAATTGCCAAATTTACTTTAATTTTGCTCAAATTCCCCGAAAAAGATGGATAAAAATGCATATTTTGGCCCATATCATCCCGCTTTTTTCGAGCCAGAGGGGGCAACTTCCCCCCCAATCTGTGTACACCTATGGGGCTTGGGTCAGTGCTTATACTTGACCAAGTTTGGTGATTGTAGCATAGATTTGTGGCAGAAAACAAATGGATGGATTTTCAAAGAATGACCCTTTAATCTGCCCACATGACTCTCACCCCAATTGAAGTACAATACATACGAACTTTAGGCCAGTGGTTCTTTTAATCAAGTTTGGCTGCCAATATGTCCAAGCATTTGGCCAAGAGATAATGAATTTATATTTTAACCAAAGTAACCAGACATACATACCACACGTTATACATACACAAACAAAAATAGTGATTTCTTAGTCTTGCTCTGAGCAAGCCGAGGGGCAAGACAAAAACTACTATTATTCCAAAGATGCCAGTTTATACAAAAGAACAAAAACATTTTTGTATGATACAAGTATTCACACATCATCTACATGATTGACTGCATAGCATTTTAAAGACACTCTTTGTAAACCCCTTCATTTTAGCAAACTTTGACTTCACTCACAAAGAAATAATTTCCAGACAAAGTGATCTTTAATAGGTATTGATACCACCAGGCTCAAGAAAACATGAATGTAAAAGTGACCTACATGAGTTACCCAGCAGGTGTAATATGATATTATTGCATGAGTGGGATGTACACTCTGCAACTTGTATACAATGTACCTATTATATAAGGCCAGAAGTTTTCCGTGTTGCAGAAATTCCACAAAAATCACAGAATTTGAGGTTAAACACAGAAAACGCAATTTTGAAAAAGGGGAGAAAAATGTGTCCAAACACAAAATTACTTAAATTTCCCTAAGTAAAATGCTAAAAATATTACAATTGGATTAATGTTTGTTTGCTCGTATCCACAAGTCATTGGTAATGGCTTGTGGATACGAGCAAACAAACATTGGATTAATAATATAACAAAATGAACAATGTTTTTACCATGCCATGACCCCGATCGATCTCCAAATCCCACCTGATTTAGAATTCTGATAGACCATCAGAAAGTATATCAAAGACAATCGCTACAAGCTTGCATTGATCATCTTTGACTATTTTTATTGCGATGTTACGATGACCCGACTCCATTTTACTTCCAAAAATGATGCAATGTTGCAAGAACGTCCTTTTGCAGTCTTGAGCTAAAAAATAGATTGTCAGTATTTTTTAGTCGGGTCATCGATTGTGATTTTGCCAAGGTTACTGTAGGATTTAGAAAGACATAAAATTACATTTTCAGGGCAGTAGTGAAAAAAAACGGAAAATTGGACAATTTTAAAGCAGAAAAAAGCAGAATTTGACATTTTTAAAGCAGAAAATTTTGGGTTTTAATTTAAGGCTTACGTTTGAGATGGCAAACATGTAAATAGTTACAAATGCATTTCACAAATAGGCCATAGTAGTTCTAGAAACACCCGCTCCCTCACTTCATCTCTCCGTTTACAAAGTGACCAGCTAGTGATTCTCTCAATGAGTTTTTAAAGGTTCTTTTCATCCGTTCTCTATGTTCTTATATTGCACATTCAAATATTAGTGTTCCAGTGATAAAGTAGAGAGTCCGGCAAAAATACCTAATGACGATAAAGTGTAATAATGGAGTAATTTCCTGAAACAAGCATAAACTTCAATATAAATACACCAATTTGTTTTTACAATGAACTTTCCATTTTGTTCCTACAAATATGAAAAGGCACACTTTTGAAAGTTTACACATTTAACATTATATGGAGCTTATTAATACATATGTAAGCTTGAGGAAATTATTGCAAGCATCAGAGGCTTATACATTTTTCAAGTGCTACATAAAAAAAGAAATATACAAACTGCATGACATTTTACCTCAGAAATGTCCAATTGCAGTTATGCCAATTCTGATTTTACATTGCTTTGTAAATCTGAAGGCATTCTTACTATCAAATCTATTCTTTTAGGCAATGAAAAAAACCTGTACTATTGGAGTAAAGACTTTTCAAGTAGGGTCTTTTGGTCAAGCATTTTATTTTTCATTTGCAAATGACCCTTAAATTTTCACCAAAATCTGTAAAAAGATTTGTATTTTTTTCACTTTCATTGCTTATATCTTTGGAGGATTGAAAAATAAATCCATTTTTTGCCCATAAAACACCTGATTTACATACATAAAACATTTTTTAAATCCCAAAAATGCCCGAGAGTCTGAAATTCCTGCATATTTTGAGAATTAAGATTTGAAAATGCCACTAGCCTGTAAAGGATATACAAATTCACGAGCACACCATGTCATGAAAACAGAAGTTCTTGCCTAGACAGAAAGGTATCATGCTCAAATACAAAATACCAATTCTCTCCAAATGGTCATGATTTGGGCCGAAATAAGATCCATATTAAAGGCTGAAAATTTACTAACATGATTAAAAGGAAAAAAAATCCTGATTAATTTCCATAAGATTGGTAGAGAAAGATTTGGCAAGGCATAGTAAATTGCTCCACATGACCGTTAATATTGCACAAATTTCACTGTGCAAACTACTACATATTTATATACATAACATACCAGCAAATTCCACAAAGACTTAATTTACATTTGGTTGAAGGCTTCCAGAGCAGAACCAACTTATAATGAAACACGTTGTTCTATAAAAGGTTAATTCCTCTCTTTTTTGTAAAGAATGTCTTAATTTCCAGGACAAATTTTCGGTGTATGAGTAGCATAACACCTGGGCAAGAAGGAATAATGGTTAGCGTCAGAGCAGAGGGTGTATTGAGTCAATCCCACAATGCCACAGTTTTGGGAAATTTCACTTCATTAAGGTCAAGTGATCCCAAAAAAATCCTATTCATAACACATAAAAACCCAAAATTTTATCTACACTCATTTTAGCCCACAGGGTGCTAGTACTGATTTTTTGTAAGATCATGAAATGTCATGTAGTTCAGAGTAGAGGGTGTATTGAGTCAATCCCACAATGCCACGGTTTTGGGAAATTTGATCCCACAAAAATCCTATTCATAACACATAAAAACCCCAAATTTTATCTACACTCATTTTAGCCCACAGGGTGCTTGTACTGATTTTTTTTGTATGATCATGAAATGTCATGTGGTTCTTAAACTGTGTGAACACTTTTTATTCCTAAGTACTGACAGGTGTTTAGTACAGTACAGTCACATTGCAATGCATTATGGGATTGATTCAAAATGCCCTTTGGTGTCAGCTTTACACAGATTGCACAGTGCCATTCATGTACAAAATACCAAGTCCTGAATGGCATAATGGCATTCTGGTACAAACATTAGGTCCTGAACCACCCGTGTTATTGTGGTACAAAATATCAGGTCCTGCATGACACAGAGGAAGTTGAAATTGCTCGCTTTCAATAAAGCTAAGCATAATAATGCATGAATGTTCAGGCTGGAAGAAAGGCGTGTGCATTACCTGCATAACTTCCGTAAACAGATGAGCATGTACATGGATTGTTCAGGAAATTCTGTAGAATTGTTACTAGACTATAGAAACAGTGAGATTTACTATACTTATGGGGTCACATGACCACCTCAAAATCAGAGGGCATTGTGGGAATGGCATAACAGATCCCAGGGCTGGAAAAAGAGCCAAATTCCCCAAGAATACAATCCATATTTCCCTCCAGGATTTCAAAATTTCCCTCAGTTCTTATTTCTTTAAAGGACAAAAATTTCCCTTCAAATATCAAAATTTCCCAGGAATGTCATTCCCGGATTCCCCACTTTTTCCAGGCATGACAGATCCTCTGAGCGTAAACTGTTATAGCTATCAGATTGAGTTGGTTAATGTTGATCATTACATTGGGTTAAATAATAGCACCATCTATCAACTGAGTTGGTCCAATTAATTCCTGTCCAGCAAGCACTATTCTTATTAAAATGTGATCAAATTTTAAATTACCCCACCAACCAAAACAATTTACCAGTTTTAGAATAACCCATATTGTTTTGGCAC
Organism: Ophioderma brevispina; assembly: GCA_023653785.1. Lineage (NCBI taxonomy): Eukaryota > Metazoa > Echinodermata > Ophiuroidea > Amphilepidida > Ophiodermatidae > Ophioderma > Ophioderma brevispina. The sequence continues at coordinate 24,045 of JAMKCH010005770.1, forward strand.
ATGGTAGTTATACACATGATAGTTATACTACACATAATACTAAACAAACAATTTGTAATTTACATGATATGTAATTAGAAATAAACAAAAACAATTCTTTACTAATATAAAACCAACAATACCATTCGTTGTACATACGCAATACAGTGGTCCCTACATGTGCAAATTATACAGACAATATTCACATAAATACCGCACTCAAGAACAGACCATTGGAGCCCTGTTAATTTGTCTAGTTACCTGGTATACAATGGTGGCCAAGCCTATAGCAACTCGCTCAAATGAATCAATGATGTTAGTCAGTCATGGCAGTGGTGGCTTCAGAATCAGAAAAGCAGATGCAAAATTACAAAGGACGAGTTAAATACTGCGAGTTATCGGCAAATAGGTTTATTCATGCAGAACTCTTTATTGAAGGAGGATTATTGTTGTATCAAGTGGACCAGTATATACGAAATTCCTAGCTAAAATACATGTGTAAAGAGTTGTGTGAAGCAGTTCAATGCAGGGCACAAAATAAACAAGGGCTAAGGGCGATTAGCCCTCAGTTTTCACAAAATAGCCCCCGTGAAAAATTTTGGCCTATGGTAAAATACACCACAAGGGCTACTTTTTGGCAGAATTTGCTCAAATAGCCCCTGTAGCCCCAAAAGTATTTTGTCCCTTGGTTCAATGCGACATGTTGTGGACAACACCCAATTTTAACCCTGCTTTTCCGATTCTGGAGCTGCCACTGAGTCATGGGTGTTACCATGACACACATACGACCTTCTCCTTGTCCGTTATTCAAATATAAAATGTTAAAATAACCCGGAAAGAGGAGTTGATTCTCTAACTCCAACAGTTTGGAATAAAAAATATTGCTTGATAACATACAGTTCCAAGAGAGAGGCTAGTCTCCTACTACCAAGACTAGTTACATTCATCAAGTCCCAATGACTTTCTGGGGTAATTCCAAAAGCAACCAACAACATAATAAAATCAAGACCATTTTTCAATATAAACTGAAGTGCACCACTAGAAAATTACTTATACAATACAAACAATACAAACACAAATAGTACATTTGATGAATTTATTTATATAACATAAACCAGGGGTTCTCAATTATATTAGATGAGGAGCCAGAGAATGCCAAACACATTTGAAAGTTTCCTACTTGAGGGCCCAATACACCTGAAATTCTTTAAGTTTCCCTTTATATTTTAGAGCAAGTCAAGGGCCAAAATTCAATGGTTGGCAGGCCAGATTTGGTCCACAGGCGGACTACTGAGAACCCTGATATAAACCCTTATTTTGCATGATTCTGGTTTTACTCAAGATCTAAATGCAAGAATTTCCACCAAATTGGCATAAATATGACCGAGTCAGCTATGATATTACAGAGGTCATCTGCCACTTGTGGAAAACAGGACCACAGTTAGGTGGCACTCCCCCGGGAGATACTCAGTGGAAAAGAGTAGGTACATATGTGCTGCCAATAAGGGTCACATTTTCACCCCTTACTCTAACGAATTGGGCTATTCTTTTTCCGGCCTGAACTAAGGAGTGATGTCATAGCTTTCGCGCAGCTGTTGTGCATGCATATCGCACACGCCGACTGTACGCTCGCTATTACAGTTGCGGTTCACCGCGATTCGCATGTTTAAGGCTGTGCAAAGCTACGACGTCACTCCTTAGTTCAGGCCAGACGAAGTTTATAATAGCATTGTGGCATAAAATATGTACAACCTGAATACATGGAAACCCGCCACTCACAAGGTTCAAAGCTTACTTATATTCTCCATAAGATCCTGCACACTCCTTTACAAATATCTACCACACGTTATACCAAATTAAACAAAACCACAGTGTAACACTATGTATATTAACATGAATTGACTTGTGTATTCTGGGTATTATAAATTATACTCAAACAACCACTGGGTGTATTATGTAATGTATACACTTAGTGAATGGAAGTTTATGAATCAGAGGGTGAATTAAGTATATCCCACAATGCACTAGTTTTGGGAAATTTCATCTCAATAAGGTCATGTGATCCCATAAAAATCCTATTCTTAAGGTAGAAAGATCCTAATCAAACTAAAGTCTTAATTTAAACATTTTTCATGTCTTTTCATACATAATACTAAAGTATATGTGGAATTATGTGCAATCCGACACTTTCTGAATAAATTATGCAAATGAGAGATCCAATATGGCCACCAATGGTTGCTATTTTGATGAAATTTTGATGCGTTCTCCTGACCAAAGTGTACCACCTATCAGCATAAAACTTGGTATTTATGATAATTACACAATTTGCCTTGTACTGACGATTATATTTTTCTAATTTATGAAAAGGTTTTGATTAATATTCAAAAATATGAAAATTACATGAATTTCACAGCACATTAATACGTTTAATGCTAAATAACTCCAAATCGGGGTAGACTTTAAAAAAATAAAAAACGTCAGTACAAGCAGTATCATCTAATGAGCAACTTTGGCAAATGGCATTTTATTTGAAGAAACAAAACTGGAGATATTGTGCATCAGATACTTACTGGTCAATTAACATCACCAGTGTTCTTGCAGCCATTACATTACTTTCCTTAATCTCTATGTAAAAGAGGTTGTATTTGCCTGATTCCCTGGTCTGTATAGAACAAAGTGTTTCCATTTTTTTTTTATTCTGTAAGTTTTTGCAAAATATCCGTAACTAAGGTCTAAACGCGTTGCTAAGGAAACAAACATCATTAAAATATGGTAATTAGCATTTTTGGATTTTTCATGGTTGAAATTACTAAAAAACTGGACAAAACAGAAAATTGATTTCTTTAAGGAAAAAACATTTTTGATTAGGATCTTTCTACCTTAACACAAAAACTAGACTTACACTCAATATAATCCACAAACTGCTAGGTAATTTGTAGCATGCTCCTCAAATGTCTTGTGGTAATTAAATTTCTTGAACACTTATCCGTAAGTACTGACGTGTTTAGTACAGTACAGAATGGGCATGCTGCAATGCATCATGGGATTGTTTCAAAACACCCTCTGTTTCTGAATTGTGCTGTGAGGATGAGACTATTTGGCAATGCAATGATTTGAAACACTCTATAAATTGCCAGCGAATTGGAACCCATTCCTGCAGCACACAACCCTTGACATTTGTCTTGTAAAATAACCTCCTCCCATTTTTTTTCTTCATTTTTTCCCTTTTATGTGTTTTTTGTTTTTTTAGTTACACTTATCTGGGACGTATATGTTAAAGAATGCCATGTCACCCCATGTGTATCTAAACATAACCACAAAAATACAAAAACTACAACATTCCTACAATATAATTTCAGTGATTTAGTGCCAGTACTTTTAGTAATAAAATCTAGTGCTACAAAGGTGCTTACCTATGTATTTCAGGTATTAAACCTAGTACTACCTAATTTTAACATCATGTTCATACTCTGAAATACATAAGTTGTGCTTTTTCAATAAATATTTTTTTTGGTTTTGTTTTCTTTTGGTTTTTGAATGTTTTTTTTTTAAATTTTATTTTTGGTAAACAATGACATAACCAGTGGTGACAGGAGGCTAGAGCCCCAAGCTCAGAACCGTTGCCTCCTCCCCCCACATGCCCCCCAAATGAACTGACCGTTTGTACAGTGCCTATGAAGGACCCAAATTTGCCTCCCAGAGAATACCTTGGCACCCCTTCTGCCCCATTTGCAAAGGATTGGTTATGCTACTGTTGATTTTGCTTTTTGTTCTGTTAATTATATTAAAACATTATTTGCGAAAATAAAGCTAAATTTTGCAGATCATATCAATTCTTCCAAAAATCCAGCATTGTGGAACCTGTGCATTAAAAACAAATATATACAAATCGATTTGCCGTGTCTGAAAAAATGCCATTTGGAAACTATTTAACATTTATTGCAGAAGATTAACATTTATAATAAAGAGTTTAATCCCAGGCACTTATTTTCATACAGAGCAGATAATTCCATGGGTATGGGTGTGTTATTTTGGCACTAGATTTATTGAGTCACTTTTGTGCACCAAATTAAAAATTTCAAGATTTACAGTAACATAATGACAGGAATTTCTTGCCCCCATTCATATTAATTTCTGCACTACATCGACTATTCTATTCCTTCATATAGTGAGTCACCAATGGCCCTAAAGGTCCATTCACACCTTACTGCACTGTCCGCTGCGGTACCGATATATCGATCACTTTCTGCCGCAACTCACTGCAAATCCAGTTCAAATAAATTACGGTACCGTGATCCTGGAGGCAATCCATTAAATTATTCATTCCTGTGCACCAACAATATAAAAACTCAAGAAACCTAATTCCAAACTCTCTATATAAACCTGTAAAGCAGTACATTTTTATTTTTTCATAATTTTTTCAGTTTTGAACAATTTTGTGGTATGTTTAATTTGTGGTTCAAATAGCTACACACTAAACCCTATTATGACTTTTAAATTTACTGTTATAAAGTTAACCACAAAAGTGTTCAAATAAAGACTCAGGCTGGTATTCTGAAAGGGAGTCTAACTTTAGACCCAGGTTTAAACCAGGGTTAGTCCTACATGAGTGGACCTTTCTTATAATATATCCTGAAAGGGCAATGTAATATATGTGAGAAAATTTCTACATGGATGGACTGTTCTGGCCTGTGCATGAGTAACTTTGCCACCTGTTACATTACACTTATTTTGTAGGTTGAAAGAAAAAAGGTCCACTCCTGTAGGACTAACCCTGGATTAAACCCAGGTCTAAAGTTAGACTCCCTTTCAGAATACCAGCCTTAAGATTTAAGCTTTACAGTACATAATAAGTGCCACTGTGCTGTACATCTACTCTGACTTTGCATGTGTTGAATTTGCATCATCTTGGTTAACTTCTTCTAGTTTCTTCTTCTCTTGTGTTTCTGAGATGTGGTCGTACTCGCCTTCCTTATGCTCCGGCTCCTCTTCGTATGTATCCCCACTCCAGATGCTATAGCAGATGAATATCATGAGGAAGAAGGGGACCACCAAAAGGCCTGTTGTTACAAATGGGGAGGCTTTCCACATGGACTGAAATTCAAACAAAAGGTAAACATTTCTATTAAATAATTTTTGAGAATTTGGAAAATAGTGCGTCCTCAAGAATTTTCAAAATGGATATTTTTGCAAGGTTACAAGCTATATATTAGGCCTCACTTGAAAGATTAAGCCCAAATCAGCGCCCTTACGGGTAAACAGGATGTTGCTACCAGAAATCACTCTTTCAAATCCACACGATAGAAACACAGGGAGTCGGTAATTACATTGTTTGCAGGAAGGGCTGGATAGACAGTGACCAATTTATTGACAACACACTGGTGATACACACAAGCATTTCCAGTAGGAAATGGGGTGACTTAAACCGTGCCAACACAAAATAGGGAACCAATACGATTGACCAATCTCAAGAATACTAAGCCAGAGGCTGGCTTCATCCCCCTCTACCCATACGGGGTAAGGTTTACCCAAGCAAACATTATGCATAGCCGAAGGAGGGATGATCCCAGCCCCTGGACAAGCCAAACCAACGCCACCGACCTGTGGTGCACCCCTCAGTGCACCCACCCTGAGGGGACCCCAACCCAGTACCCACATGGGTGGGAGGGTGGGGATTTTCGGAACCATACCGCACTGTCTTCCTCCAGCCGGATTGTGACAAAAGGGAGGCAAAATTACCCACAACAGACAAAATTCGCGGGAAGTTTTAACTAAGCCACTCGCTGATTGGTGGCCTGTCACAAGGCCGCAACATACCGAGGTAACACCAGTCCCAATTGATCAATGACATCCTTTTGGGCATGTTACATGGGCAATTACATGGAGTGGACTTACACCCTCAGACAGGAAGCCCAACGAAAGTTGGTTGGGGAACCACCCCTGGAGTGATTCAGGGACCAAAATTTGCTTCAATTAGACTAGCAAATTGAAGCTTTGAATTTTATAATAAAACCACTCCAGAGTGGTTTTATTCAGCAGATGAGAGCTTATGGTGTCAAACACAAAAAAACACACACTGGTGTTGATTCCCGTGGCATCCACCCTGTTTGACCTCTCTGTGACTTTTGTGGCTTTAATATTAATGGGCATGAGTCTGTGATATTTCATGCAATAGACACATTTGTTGAATAAAGTTACGGAAAACCCCAAAATTAGGCTAAAATTACTCTATGTCCTTATAGCCTCTTATTAAGGGTCCCATTTGTTTAATGGTAATGTTTAATGATATTTAAGTGTAAACTTCTGTATTCTTCCAAGTTCCTAGACTATCATTTGAGACTGAGGATCTCATGGTGTTCCTTTTGCAACTATGACATGTCGCTGTCAGCTCATGCCAATTGAAATTGCATGGGGACTACCCAATTTTAATAGCAATAATCATTTTCAAGACAAGTCGATCAATTTAGCTATCTCACCATGAAAAAGTTTCAGTTCATAACAAAATAATAATAATTATATAATATTGGATGGCTGAGGTTGATAACAGAAAATATTGCCCTAGCCTAGATAAAATATCAGGCGAGTCGAAGACGAGCCTGATATTTTCTTGGCGTGTTTTGTAGGTTTTTTTATGTGTTAAAGGTGCGTGTTCCGATCGTCTTTGGGACCCGAGATACACCTGAGGGTGTATTGAGTCCATCCCATAATGCAACAGTTTTGGGAAGTCTCACCTCAATAGGGTCATGTGATTCCACAAAAATCCTATCCTTAAAGGTGCTTGTTCCGATTTATGCCTGTTGTGTTCTATTCTTGATATGAGAGCCTGGCACTTGCACGTACGCCCTATCAAGTACCGTGGGGAACAAACATGCGGTTTTGACGGTAGAAGCAATAATGCATATTGCAAAGCCCTATTCAATACTGTGCTAATTTTGATGGTTAACCACTAAAACGGCAGGTTTTCGTTTATATCTTGAGAATGAAATGGATTTGAGGGCTGAAATTTCAGGACGATAATGAGAAAAATACAGCCTTTCAACTGATATCAAAATCGTTACTACTTCCGGGAAAATCAGGAGGTCCCAAAGACGATCGGAACACGCACCTTTAACACATAAAAAACCTAACTTTTGCACTCATTTTAGCCCACAAAGTGTTAGTACTTTGGGAAATTTCTGCAAGATCATGATATGTCTTGTGGTTCTTGAACTTTATGAACACTTTTATCCCTAAGTACCGACATGTGTTTAGTACAGTACAGTAAATGCACATTGCAATGCATTATGGGATTGATTCAAAACACCCTCTAGGGTTAAACAATGAACAAAATTATTGATTTCTAATCTAACAGCAATTTGCATGCACACAAATCAGGAGAACTTCAAAACACAGAATGACTATAGTAGATTCAACCCATCGTGTCACTTCTAGTATTTTTTCGAAGGTATGGGCATTGAATGAGGGGCATGTGCAGTGGGTGGAAATTAAAATTCCACGCTAAATGTAATGAAACATGTAGTCCGATAGCAGAGAAAAAAAAAACATTCTATGCTTAGTGAATTTAAGTCAACGTAGCGCATTTATAGCTACATTAACAAAGCATTCTGACTAATCGTATTTGATTCAATGGTATTCAATGTAACAGGAGAGTTGAATGATTTTTTTTTTTTTTTTTTTTCACACAAAAGCAAGGGTAACAAAGATAACAGCAAGGATCTCACTCTGTTTGAAGATATGAAATCCAATGTCCTACAAGACTGTAACAAATGCTTTCTGGTTGGCAGCTGGCATACGAACATAGTCGTTCTATTTGCTTCCTTGATGTTATGCTACAATATGGATAGCACATGACGGAAGCGTTGAAGACCGAAGAATCCTTTTCTTCACCTTTTCCGGACGTTTTCATTTTGACTTGATTACAACATGTCACTCTCTAAGCATGGAGTTATTACTATAATAACTCCATGGCCTAAGTGTTACATTATAGTAGATTCAACCCATCGTGTCACTTCTAGTATTTTTTCGAAGGTATGGGCATTGAATGAGGGGCATGTGCAGTGGGTGGAAATTAAAATTCCACGCTAAATGTAATGAAACATGTAGTCCGATAGCAGAGAAAAAAAAAACATTCTATGCTTAGTGAATTTAAGTCAACGTAGCGCATTTATAGCTACATTAACAAAGCATTCTGACTAATCGTATTTGATTCAATGGTATTCAATGTAACAGGAGAGTTGAATGATACTGACGTTTGAGTGCCCGTGTTTTGGATACAAAGGAACACAAAGGTCTTTGCACTCTCTATGAAAACATCCAGATTATTTCGTTCGTGAAACAGGTGAATCGGGCCACATATTCTGCCTCCTCTCCCAACTAATCGACGCTGTCCAAAACTTTTCCTCCGGTGACACGATGGGTTGAATCTACTATAGTCTTATTGCAAACATTGAATTAAGAGAAAGTGCTTAATGCTTTTTAAACTATTTAATGAGTACAGATTTGTAAGTCTAAATGTTGATAATCTTGTTTTGGGATGATTTTGGAAACGTCTTTGGCCAAATAATATTTTTCTCCTGCAGTTCCTTTAAATTTACTGAGGGTGCAAAACTACCATGATACAATATGGATATCACACTTGTATGTTGGCAGAGAGGCATTGGAGACTGTAGAGTTCCGTCCTTCACGGTTTCTTTTCGGTATGATAACAACATAGTGTTATATGGCCTCCATTTTTCTGATTAAACCTTTAAAAATATTATTTTCTCAATTTTATTTGAGAAGAGATTTCACTGGAAAAATACTTTGTTTACTATAAAAGAGAGAAAAGGGGATTCCCAAGAGTTGTTTTGCTAAGTGCACCTGTTTAGATTGTTTTTTTTTTTTTTTTTTTTTCTGACTAATCGTATTTGATTCAATGGTATTCAATGTAACAGGAGAGTTGAATGATACTGACGTTTGAGTGCCCGTGTTTTGGATACAAAGGAACACAAAGGTCTTTGCACTCTCTATGAAAACATGAAAGGCCAGATTATTAGTTCGTTCGTGAAACAGGTGAATCGGGCCACATATTCTGCCTCCTCTCCCAACTAATCGACGCTGTCCAAAACTTTTCCTCCGGTGACACGATGGGTTGAATCTACTATAACTACAGCTTAAACAACATTCTGAACAGCAAGGTGGATATGATTGTTATAACTAATATCAAACTAAGTTTAGTCCAACTGCAAAAACTACTCAATCAGAAAAAAATATCTGACCATGAAACATTTAACTAATAGTAGTAATAGAAACAATACTCGCTTTGGAGTAATTAACCAATGGCATACCTTGGGGGTACTTTTGGGGCATTGTACCCCCCTCCCCCGGCGGTTTGTGTCAAAACATGCAAAAATCAGCCTAATTACAGCTATTAGAGGCCCTTCTGCCCTCCTGGGGTCTGTCTCAAAAAGGGTCAGGATATGCCAGTGTTATCCCCAAATGCTAAATACTTAAGTAATCAGAGGGACATTGATGTGACACTGGACTTGAAGCAGGGCTCAATCATATTGACATTTGCCCTGACTGAAAAAAATGAAAGCCCTAATTTTTGCACTGATGTAAAGTTTTCCATCAAAAATATCCTCATTTGAAAGATTTAAGCTGAGAATTATTCCCTTTGTACAATTACGACATTTCTAATTTTGTATTAGAGCAATACAACCGAATCAAAATTACCACTTTCACTTTCAAGGTATTTCTGTGGCCAAATACAAAGTAAGACAGATCTATTGAATATCTAATCTATATGGAATTACTAAATATGACATATAGATGCCTTGAAATCCTCACTGCACCTTTTAATCATTTTTTTTTTTTTTTTTTTTTTGTGTTCTATTCTTGATATGAGAGCCTGGCACTTGCACGTACGCCCTATCAAGTACCGTGGGGAACAAACATGCGGTTTTGACGGTAGAAGCAATAATGCATATTGCAAAGCCCTATTCAATACTGTGCTAATTTTGATGGTTAACCACTAAAACGGCAGGTTTTCGTTTATATCTTGAGAATGAAATGGATTTGAGGGCTGAAATTTCAGGACGATAATGAGAAAAATACGGCCTTTCATCTGATATCAAAATCGTTACTACTTCCGGGAAAATCAGGGGGTCCCAAAGACGATCGGAACACGCACCTTTAACACATAAAAAACCTAACTTTTGCACTCATTTTAGCCCACAAAGTGTTAGTACTTCGGGAAATTTCTGCAAGATCATGATATGTCTTGTGGTTCTTGAACTTTATGAACACTTTTTATCCCTAAGTACTGACATGTGTTTAGTACAGTGCAGTATAATCACATTGCAATGCATTATGGGATTGGTTCAAAACACCCTCTAGAGTTAAACAATGAACAAAATTATTGATTTCTAATCTAACAGCAATTTGCATGCACACAAATCAGGAGAACTTCAAAACACAGAATGACTAACTACAGCTTAAACAACATTCTAAACAGCAAGGTGGATATGATTGTTATAACTAATATCCAACTGCAAAAACTACTCAATCAGAAAAAAAAATATCTGACCATGAAACATTTAACTAATAGTAGTAATAGAAACAATACTCGCTTTGGAGTAATTAACCAATGGCATACCTTGGGGGTACTTTTGGGGCATTGTACCCCCTCCCCCGGCGGTTTGTGCCAAAACATGCAAAAATCAGCCTAATTACAGCTATTAGAGGCCCTTCTGCCCTCCTGGGGTCTCTCTCAAAAAGGGTCAGGATATGCCAGTGTTAACCCCAAATGCTAAATACTTAAGTAATCAGAGGGACATTGATGTGACACTGGACTTGAAGCAGGGCTCAATCATATTGACATTTGCCCTGACTGAAAAAAACGAAAGCCCTAATTTTTGCACTGATGTAAAGTTTTCCATCAAAAATATCCTCATTTGAAAGATTTAAGCTGAGAATTATTCCCTTTGTACAATTACGACATTTCTAATTTTGTATTAGAGCAATACAACCGAATCAAAATTACCACTTTCACTTTCAAGGTATTTCTGTGGCCAAATACAAAGTAAGACAGATCTATTGAATATCTAATCTATATGGAATTACTAAATATGACATATAGATGCCTTGAAATCCTCACTGCACCTTTTAATCAAGTTTGGTCCTAGATTTCTAGCAGACTGTGTGACTTTGTATTTCAATGTCATAAAACACAGAAAAGCCTACTTTTGGTCGTATTCCAACCAAATTGACTTCACTCCAAATCTTCAGCTACATCCTCAGCTAGGACTCATTTCTAACAAAGTAGATTGAATCTGCAAGTCAGATTTGGGAGACATGCTTTTCTTAGGCCAACGGTTCAGATGGAAGAAAAATCTCAACAATTATGAGATAAGATGGGGGGACAAAGCTGTGGATCACAAAATGTGATACAGACTTGACAGCAAAATGTGCACAGAAAACAAGTGAAGAGGAGTACATGAGTGAACATACTAGCAGAGAAAATACCTCAATAACAGAAAACTACAAAAAGATACCACAATATCATTTAACAGTATGGAGATGATTCTTGTGATTATGTGTGCATAGGGGGAGGGTTACTGCAAAGCTGCATGCACATTTTTCAGTTGAGACTGTGCTAAACTGGACACCTAAATAACCAAGCACTTGAACAGGGCAAAGCTTCCTTCAGTGCAAGTGGAAAGGCTAAGGATTCCTTCAGAATGTGAACACACGAAGCATCTAAACTTGTACATCACACAGTTCCACTAAACTACAATGAGCGACCACTACTAACAATGACAACAGAACCCCCAACCGATGGAATGAGCTTTGCTGAAACAACAACACTACCAGCTTCAACTCACTCAACTGACCTCACCAACACTTACCAAAGAATAATAAGTTAGTATCTACATACACGTTAAGGACTCTAAACTCGCGGCTACTCGGACTTAAGGTGTTTGGCCTTGATCGTGTCTTCTGTGGCAGACTCCTCAACAGTTTGGTCATCCCCTTCTATGCTAGCCACAGGTTCTTTTTCGTCCCCCCCGTTTGGATCCCGTCTCCGAGTCCTCGTCACCCCCTCGTCGTCTTGCTCGTCTGAAGGTCCACGGTCCACATGCATACATTGGCTTACACACCAACTGACCCCATGATAGGTTGTTAAATGGGGGCTTCCATCCCACATGACTGTAAGGAAAGGTGGTTAAATAAGGTGTATGTATGAATATGCCTATTTATCCTGGGGATGGGGGGATGGGTAGTGTGGGATAAGAGAGGGTGGGTGTGGGGACAGAGATGGTAGGTGTGGGAATAGAGAGATGGGTAGTGTGGGGAATATAAGATGGTGGTGGTGGGGATAGAGAGATGGTAGGTGTGTGGATAGAGGGATGGTACGGTGTGGGAATAGCGCGATGTTCGGTGTGGGGCTGCGAGCTGGTCGGGTGGGGATAGAGAGATGGTAGGTGGGGGGACCGAGCTGTAGGTGTTGGGGCTCTATCGTTTGTCTGTGTGGGGCTAGCGTGCATGGTCTGTGTGGGGATCGAGCGAGGATCTGTGTGGGGCTCGCGAGCTGGTAGGTGTTTGGCTCCCGCGCTGGTTCGGTTTGGGGCGAGCTCTCTGGTCGGTGTGGGGCTCGCGCGCTGGTCGGGTGTGGCTCGCGCTCTTGTCTGCGGTGTGGGGTCGCGCGGCTGGTCGGTGTGGGGCCCTCTTTGGTCTGTGTGGGGCTCGCGCGCTGGTCTTTGTGGTGCTCGCTCTACTGAGTCTGTGTGGCGCTCGCTCGCTGGTCCGCCCCCACCCCCCCTGTGTGGGGCTAGCGCTCTGGTCTGTTGGTGCCCTCGCTGATTCAGGGGTGGGGCTCGCGCTCTGGTCGGTGTGGGGCTCGCCGTCCTGGTCGGTGTGGGGCTCGCGCGCGGGTCGGTGTGGGGCTCGCGCGCTGGTCTGTTGGGCTCGCGCGCTCTTGTGCGGTTGGGGCTCGCGCGCTGGTGATGTTGGCTCGAGAGCTCGTCGTTGTGGGCCCGCGCTTGTCGTGGTGGGGCTGCGCTCTGGCGGTGTGGGGCTCGCGCGCTTGTGGTAGGTTGGGGGCTCGCGCCGTCGGGTGGGGCCGGATCGCTAACTGCAGGGATGTTTAGGTGGGGGCTAGAAGATAAATTTAGGGGTGAGAAGGTATTGGGATGGGGGGAGGAGGAGAGAGAGCAGTGAAAGCGAGGACGGTTTTGGCGCGGGCATGGCGATAGAAAGAAGAGGAGGAGAGGGATGGGGCAGAAATGTTGGGGAATGGCAGAGTGGTTGAAGGTACTATGGGGGGGGCTAGGATGTTGGGGTTGGGAGGGAGGAAAGGGGGCGGGAAAGAGTGTTAGTTCTCACTCGCTTGTCTTTGTTTGGCTCTCCCCGCGCTGGTCGTGTGGGGCTAGCTCGCTGGTCTTTGTTGTGCTCGCGCGCTGTCGTGTGGTTGCTCGCCTCTGTTCGTGTTTTCTCGCCGCTGGTCTTTGTGGGCTCTCGGCTTGTCGGGGTGGGTCCCCGAGCTGGTCGGTGTGGGTGCTCGCGAGGTGAGTCGGTGTGTGGCTGCGCTGAGTCGGTGTGGGGCCCGCGCTGTCGGTGTTTGTTCGGCCCTTGTCGGTGTGGGAGCTCATCGCGCTTGTCGGTGTGGTGCTGCGCGCTGTTCGTGTGTGGTGCTCGCGGGCTTGTCGGTGTGGGCTCGCGTGGCTGTCTGTGTGGGGCCGCGGCGCTGGTCGGTAGTTGTGCGTCGTGGGCTTGTCTGTGTGGCGCGCGGCTGTTCGGTGTGGGGCTCTCTCGCTGTTCGGTGTGGTGCTCGAGCTCTTGTCGGTAGTGGGGCTCGTCGCGCTGGTGCGTTTTGGGGCTCGCTCTTGGTCTGTGTGGGGCTCGCGCCTGTGTCGGTGTTGGGGGGCTCGCGCGCTTGTCGTTGTGGGCCCGCGCTGAGTCGTTGTGGGGCTCTCGCGCTGGCGGCTGTGGGGCTGCGCTCTGGTCGTGTGCTCTCGCTCTGGTCGTTTGGGGGCTCGCCGCGCTGGTCCGTGTGGGGGCCCGCGCTGGTCGGGTGATGAGTCGCGCGCTGGTCGGTGATGTGCTCCGCGCTCGTCGGTGTGGGGCTCGCGCGCTGGGTGTGGGGCTGCGGCTCTGGGTATGTTGGGCCCTCCGCGCTTGTCGAAGGGTGTGGGGCTCGGCGCTGGTCCGGAGTGATGGGGGCTCTATCGCTGTCGGTTGGGTCTCGCCGCTTGTCGGTTGTTGGGCTCGCGGCTGGTTGTGTGGGTGCTCGCGATCTGGTCGTTTTGGCTCGCTCTCTGTCGGTGTTGGGGTCTCGCGCGCTGGTTCGGTGTTGGGCTTCGCGCGCTTGTCGGTTTGGGCTCGCGCGCTGGTCTTTGGTGGGCTCGCGCTCTGTTCGGGTGGGGCTCCGCGCTGTGTCTTTTTGGGGCTCGCGCGCTTGTTCGGTGTTGGGCTCGCGCGCTGGTCGGTGTGGGGCCCGCTCTGGTCGTGTGGGGCCCGCGCTGGTCGGGTGTGGCTCTCCGCGCTGTAGGTGTGGGGCTCGCGCGCTGTGTCGGTTTGGATCTCTCGCTGGTCGGTTTGGGCTCGCGCGCTGGTCGTAAGGGCTCGACGCTTGTTCTGTGTGGTGCTCCGCCTGGTCTGTGTGGGGCTCGCGCTCTGGTCGGTGTGGGTCTGGCGCGCTGGTCGTGTGTGGCTCTCGCGCTGAGTCGGTTGTGTGGGCTCGCTCGCTGGTCGTGTGGGGCTCGCGCTCTGTCGGTGTGGGCTAGCGGCTGGTGTGTGGGCTCGCGGGCTGGTCGTTGTTTGGCTCCGCGCTGGTCGTTTTGGCTCTCGCTCTGTCTGTGTGGTGCTCTCTCGCTTGTCGGTGTGGGGCTCGGCCATGGTCGTGCGGGCCTCGCGCTGGTCGTGTGGGGATCCGCGCCTGGTCGGCTGTGGGGCTGGCGCTCTGTGTCGGATGGCTGGGCCCGCGCTGGTCGGTGTGGGTCTCTCGCTGGTCGGTGTGGGGCTCGCGCTCGGTCTGTGTGGGGACGACCGATGGTAGTGTGGGGACTATATTGTAGGTGTGGGGATAGATAGATGTGTAGTGTGGGCTCTCTCTTATGGACGGTTGGTGAACCGCGATGGGTAGGTGTGTGATAGAGCGCTTGTATGTGTGGGGATAGAGGGATGGTAGGTGTGGGGATTGAGAGATGGTAGGTGTGGGTATATGGAGAGTTTGTTTTTGCACAGTGCAATTTACCCATAGGAAAAACAGTTCGTACAGTGCATGTACAATCGTTGACCTATTACGCATTTGACGTCATCGCAACAGATTCATTGATGAAAATTTCCGGAATCGGTCAGAGCTTGACAATCAAGACAACCACCATTCCAAGATGGCATAAATGAGATGAAAACATCGCTGGAATTCTTTGTTGTAAGTAGTTTCAAACCCTGTAAAAATCGGTCAAGACAAGTATTTTTTTTTTTTTTTTGGCGGCGGCAGTTTGAGTGCAATCTGCATACTTGGAAAACTGGTGGGATTTTCTAAAGATCAGAATCGATAACACTTTTTTTCCTTTCAATAATAGACATGTTTCTTCATATTGTACTGAATCTTTGTATTGATACAGTGAAATAGTGGAGAGTTGAATGCAATAGAAAATTTTATGCAGATGCGCTGCAAATTTTACGGGTCTGATGTTTTTCTCGGCATGAAAATTCAAGTTTTGTGTGACCTTTGAGTGTTTTAGTGGATCAAATGTCCGTGTGAAGTTATTCGTGCACGGGATAGGTTTAGCTGTAGCAGATCGTAAATATTAGGAAAAAACACAAATTCTTAATTTTATGGATTTTTGGTGCAAAATATTAATATTTAAATAATTCAGCACCAATATCAATAAGAATTATCACAACGATTCAGCATGTTCAGAATGATTTTCCATCAATTTTTATTGTTGAATAAGTAAAGGGGGGGGGTTGACTACTTCTTGTAATTTTGGTATTCCAAATTAATTTCAAATATATGCATTTTCTTTTTAGTAATTAAAGTATTTGTATTTTTGTTTGTTGTTTGTTTGTATTATAATAAATTATTAATTTTTTGGGGGAAGGTTTAGCCTATTTTTTGCAAAAAAGAATTTAAAATTTCAACTACCCCCTCTATAGTTTTGGATATTATGCAATATGGAGGATTATTTTAAAGTCAGCAATGGGTAAATTGCACTGTGTGTGGGCATGGAAAGATTGGTCTAAGGCTGGTTAGTAATGTTGGTAATGTATGCAAGGCTTATGATAATAGTGATTGAGTGAGGGCTTGCATCTACATTGGCCAAAAGGAAAGTTGGTTAAATATAGCATGTTTGAATGCACAGGGATGTACGTACGTATGTAGAAAGGAATGAGTGGAGAGATGGTGAGATACCGTATTTTCCGTAATAAACGCTCCCTCTAATAAACATCCCCTCAATTTTTCTTCAACCAAATCTTTCTAAAAATACCAAAAATTATGCCATACATGCAAGTATACACTGATACTTAATGTATGTGACAGCTAAATTGGTGGCCAAGTTTGCCAGCCTGAAACTTGCTAATATGTGCACAACTCATCCATCATATCTTGAAATTAAACTGAAGATACTTTTCGTAGAAAATGTACACTTGTCATGTAAAAAGTGTGTTAAATAGACCATTTCAGCAGGCATATTCTATTTTCGTACAGCTGTAGATTAGTACAACGGAGTCATACTGAAATTTCGGGCATGTCAGACAAGTCATCAATCTTTTGCATTTCACATTTACGAATCACCCTCATTTCTAGTATAACGACATTACATAAGTCAAATCGTGTAGCGCGAAATCCCGACAAGAATATCTCCAAAATTCCTGCAAAATATTTATTTTCATCGAAGAAACAGAATTGCAGGAGATAAATAACAAGTACAAGTAGGTGCATGATAAATACTGCGGCCATTAGGGTTATTTTTCTTAGTGTAATTGACTTCCGACGCAGCACTGCGTCAACAAGTCCATGAGTCTATACACTTTATACAGTGCTTGATTGCTACGGCTTTTCAATGCATTATTGGCCTTACGTCGTGCCGACCACCAATGTCAAAAAACGACGTAAAGGTTCCCTGTACTAAGCTGCAGATGCAGCCACTGTTGAAGTTGATGAACTTGTTCAAACATCGATCCCTTTTTGTGGGGAGCACCGGGGTATTCCAGATGGTGCTGGCTATGGTTTGCAATCAAAATATAACTGGACAAAAGACCTGTAATAGAAGGCCCCTTTTTGAAAAATGTCAAGCCCCAGAGCGTTTATTGCAGAAAATGAGGTATTTGGAGATGTAGGGGTAGAGTACACAAGGCCTATGACAACAGTTGACAGGAACCTGGATACTCAATGTAAATGACTATACAGGGATGTGCCACAAACACAGGTCTCATTTTCAGCCTTCTGGTATATTAATGACCCCTTTATAGTCATGCCAATTTTGGTATAGCAATGGGTCGGTTTTTTTTCAAATTTTCTCAAAATTGTTAAATTAGTTAAACTTCCTCAATCTGAAGCCAAAACTTTCTAAATTTGCTAAAGAGGTAGACATTTTGAGGAAAAAATAAAGCAAATTTGTTCTAAATTTGGCCCTAAATCTGCAAAAAATGGTACAGATATGGATTCTACTTCCAGACTCTCGGAGGCACGTCCCTACCCAAACCAAACTTAAGACCCCACCGTCAGGACAAGGCTTTCCACCTGCAATAACTACAAGGCAAGTTAGCAGAATCAGATTCACTGTTAGGGGATGTAGGGATGGGCAGGGGTGGTATCTTTGGTGATGCTGGGTGCTGTATACCTAGGTACCCACGGAAGGGATGTCACAGAAGAGTTATGGCAGAGATAGGTGAGCCATTCTCCCCCTGAAATACACTTGAAATACTGAGCCACAGATTGGATTGGATGGTTTAATTCTCGGAGGTCTACCGACCAATTTTATTGGTCATACTTTGGGATATATGATGTATTTATCCAATCAGAGACATAATAAGCTTTCAGGTTTGTACATATGGAAAGTCTACTTTGATTGGTTACTCAGAAGGGACTAATTAAGAGTACATAAATATGTTATGTACCCAATGTATTCTGTCATTCTTCTCTCGGCCATTCGGATAGTATCGTCTGAATAAGTCGGTCATTCACTGGTAAAATTTGGTTGACATCATGGTCTCTAGTTAACAAGATTTCTATTGTTAAGACACTGCTGACTTTTTTCATGTTTGTACTGGATATATATCAAAGGAAAAATTAATAAGAACTAGCAAGGTGAAATTGCTCTACACTCCACACTAAGTC
Source organism: Ophioderma brevispina (assembly GCA_023653785.1). Lineage (NCBI taxonomy): Eukaryota > Metazoa > Echinodermata > Ophiuroidea > Amphilepidida > Ophiodermatidae > Ophioderma > Ophioderma brevispina. The sequence continues at coordinate 42,352 of JAMKCH010005770.1, forward strand.
ACAAACATCAAAAGCTGATAGTACCAGATATTCTCAGCCAGCTGCTACCTGAGCTGCTTTCAGTTGATCCCCGCCTTAGGCACTCAGTCAGGTCTCATGACCTTGCTGTGAAAATCCCAAGGTCCAACCTAGCATTCCACAGAAGATCATTTCTCCCATTCTCTGTAGGATTATGGAATGACCTTCCTGCTCATGTAGCATCAAACCAGGACTTGTAGAGCTTCAAAAGGCACCAATCCATTAGCGTTACTAATTAGATAACTAATGTTAATGCCTTGATTAACCTTGACATAAAAAGTACCACCCCATTAAGCCTTATCAGTAAGCTAGTTTCAATGGGGTCCTATCAATTACAGCAATGGACTTGAATTGGAGGACATACACGATAAATACAATAGCCAAAATTTCTTCCATTATAGAGTGAACCACTTCACTGTGAGCAAATACAATCTCAATTCCCATGGCACAGTTCACTAACTTTCATTCACCAGTGTATGGAGCAAATACAAATGTACACCCCCTGTTTTTTTAGTATAATTTATGATCCCCAGAACACACATGGTCAGCTGTTGTTAACATGTGCCCATCCACGGCTACTGAACTGAGCCCTTGGTAGATTAGCATGCCTTAACCTCCTAGTGCTTATTATGACCTCCCACAGATATCTAATAATTTGTGTTGTAATGCACACTGGACCTCCTCATTAGCTAATCCTTGGTGCTCAAAAAAATCTGAGTCACGAGACGGATTATTGGAGATGACTTTGTCTTAGATGTTAAGATCTTAAAGGTGCAATGAGAGGTGTCCCTAAAAAAATGTGAAAATTCTGATTTTTGTACTGGTGTAAAGCTCCTTATCAAAAATATCCCCATCTGTAAGGATTAAGCTGAGAAATATTTCTTTGGTACAAAAATTGTGAAATTTCAAAATTTTGTATGGGAGCAAATAGGAAATTCAGCTTATGTTTTCTACTATAAGCATTTACAAATCACCTTTTGTTTTCATTTTAAGTTTTTTCTGGAGCTAAATAAAAGGTAGGGAATCTATTGAGTGTCTAATCTATATGAAATCACTACATATCACAGAAAATATGGATGACTTGAAATCTCTCGTTGCACCTTTAAATAACCAATGAAAAAAACCTGTAGTACATATATGGACCAGAAACCAAATGCACATTAAGAGGCAGATGAGCTTGTGCCAATCTATTTCTCACTCCTTGATACCTGTTACAATGAACTGGGAAATTGCACGGAAGTTATAAAGTCTGTATCATAAAGAGCACTGTTTTTGAGTCATTTAGATTTCATACCTCTAAATAACCTCCAACCCTACTGCTTAGCATTAGTAAAAAATACAGCAAGTAAACTTGCATCACCCCTGGGCAAGATGGCAGTTTGGAACATGAGCTCAATGACATTTTGACCTTGATCATGACCTTTGACCTCACCCACATGAAGGACCCCTAAGCCCTTAACCCCAAGTCTCGGGTAAATCTGACAGGAAGGAGACATAAAACGAAAACCTACCAAACTGGAATACGCACACATACATAATACGGACATGTGTGCTATCGCAAATAGCCCTACAGCTTTTCAATCCAGGAGATTAAATACAGCAGTAAACTTGCATCATCCCCTGTCAAGATGGGCAGTCTGGAACATCCTCAGATGACCTTTTACTTGGTTCTTGACTTTTGACATCCTCCACATATGAAGGACGCCTCCCCCCTTAAATTTCACCTTAAGAATAATATAATAAATATATGGAATTTGAAAGCCCGGTAATCCGCGCACGATTAAAAACCCCAAGTCTGGTTAATGGAACTTTTTTGAAAGATGAACCTGGAAAAATGAAAACCTAATCAATCATGACACACCATGCCGCGGATCCCGGGAGGGGGCGTTGCGCCCCCGGTAATATTCTGCAAATTCTTGCAAAATTCAGCCCATTGAGCTATTTTGGACCGTTACAGCCTTTCTCAGAAGTCAGGCAAGCCCCCGGTAATTTTGACATTTTTCAAATCCTGATCCGCCATTGCACCACATCATACAGACATCTGAAACCTTAACCAAACCTAACCAAACTGGAACACACACACACACACATACATACGGACTGGTGCTTTCAAATCCCCCTAGCTGCTTTTCAAGCCGGGGGATAATTAGTGACCTTGTGGACCACACTAAGTTACCCCTCCCCCCAAAAAAAAGATGCAGATTGGTCCAAAATGCTGCAGATCACTGCTGGTGTTGATCACTTTATTCACATATTTCTCAAGCTGAGTACATATCTGTTACATAAATGGCCAGCAGTATATGCGATATTATAGTCTATTGATTGGGCGTGTTTTTGTCAGTGTTCATTTCTCATCGGGAAGCTGGTCAAACCTTTAATTTCCATGATTTTGCACACTGATAATATCAAAATCTTCTAAGAAAACTAACATTTAAGTAACAGTTGCTTGAAATATTTAAAAAATGATTTTTCTAAATGATGTGTTTGTACATGAGCAGTATAGACAGAATTCGGGGTGTGAAACCTGTTCGACAATATCTGAATGCGATGCAGGCCCAGGATTTACACACGCCGGCGTATATCAGCAGTGCTTCTTATGGATGGAAGTCATGGTGTTTAGAGTAGCGATTCCACAACCTCTCTTTGAGATGTGTTCAATTGAAATGATGCTTACAACCGCTATTGTCTGTTTCGGGCCTTTCAAATTTAAAGCATTCGCAAATTATTCCACCCACTAACTCTAGATCAGCAATATATGACAATCAGCAACATAATGCATTGTGAAATCGCAACACCAGTATGCTGAAAGTTTCGGGTGCTAGGCGAGATTCTAGCCACAAGGGTGAAAAATGTGCATTACCCATTATACTTATCAGCTCGGTTCAATCACCTAAGCATGCTTACATAATCAACTGCACCTCAAAGCACACAAACCACCTACTTCGCCTACGACCAAACACTAATACACACAACGTCATATTGTAATTGAAGCGTACAAATGTAAACTGTCAGTGCCCTACATGTACAATGCACAAGAAAGGACGGTTATCATCCAGTCTATATAACATCCTTGATGTGAGAAGACTTATAGAAATGGCTTTTGATTTTTAGGAGAGAAAGGAAATTGAAGGAAAATTGGAGGGGGGAGCCTTACAAAATATATTGTCCCCACACGAAATTATGTAAGCTTTGGCAGGTCACATGAGTCACAGCAATGTTCATTTTCCTACACTATTGCCTTCCCTGTTGTTAAGAACCCTTATTTTTTCTGGTGACCATCACTAAATTGCAATCTAACTACGAATACAAGGTCATGTTGCTATTTTCTATTCTGAAAGTTCTACTCTCTTGGCGAATGTTCTTTAAGAAAACTTTGCCATCCACAAATATTTAAAGAGGACTCTGGAGAGAAAAAATCGAAAGGTTCATAGTAATATGGGTGTACTGGACCAAACCAAAAAGAACCGAGCCTCATGTAAGGAAAAAAAATAAATATTTTATGGTGTGATGAATAGATCGATATGGAGTGATTGCGCTCATATTCGCTGGTTCAAATCAGAAGACTCCGCAATTAAAAAAAACAAGGCGACCTTGTATTTACGGCGATCGTAAAATATGTCCCCGCCGAATGTTCCGATCACTAACAGGCTATAAATCAACCTATAACACCCCACCCCCTCCCCACACCCAACCCCATCCCCCAACACCGCGACACAAACCCACCCCCTCCCCCTCTCCCCAACACACCGCAACAATCCCCCCCACCCCTGCCCTCAACAAACAGACCCCCCTCCCCACACCCCTCAACAAACCCCTCTCCCACTCCCAACACCCTCATAAAATTCCCAAACACCCCATATTCTCCCAAACCAACCCCACCCCCTTCCCACACTCTTCAACATCCCCCCCCCCCCCTCCTTAACACCCCTCAACACCCCACAATTCCCTCAACTCCGCGCACCGCCACCAGACCCGCGTTAACACGCTTCCCCCTTCCCACAATACCCCCCTCCACACTCCCCTTCCCCTGCACAACACCCTTCAGGGCGCTAAAACCCACTACCCCCCCCCTCCGCAAACGCTCTCCTCCCTAACAACTCAACCGACCTCCAATAACACTTTCATTCACGCCCTCCCCCCGCACCCCACAACAACACCCTCCCTAACACCATGCATCACCCCACCCCCCTCCTAACACACTGCAACACACACGTCCTCCCCAAAACCCTGCCACATCCCCCCCCCTCCCCACCCCCACATACCATAACCCCCCTCCCCACACCCCCCCCCAACACCCCACCCCCTCCCCTAGGGCCTATAGTCACATGTAGCGAAGGAATTTTGCCTATCCGACGTAACGTTTCAGAGATACAGCAATTAACATTTACAAGTCGAACTCGTATTTACGCGATGCGGAAATATGTCCCCTGCCGATATCGCGATCACTCAGGATGACTAAAATAGCACAGGCCACTCTTAATTTTGGCCACCACTAGCTCGAAAAATTGTTACCTTTTGGTGAAATGACTCAAGAAATCTTAAAATTCATCCTGTGAAAATCCCTGATTACTAAATTAGTAAAATATGATTACTTTATATCCAATTTGGCAAACACTATTTTTGTGAAGTAATCATTTACCAAGCACATTTTAAATTGGGGAGCCCATAAACGAGTCTATAAAGGGGCAAAACACCATATTTTCACATTTTCCAAAAATTAACAGGCTGGCAACCCAAAAGACTGATACCACGTGTAACAACCCAAACTAAAAAGAATACCTTTCAATGAAAACATGGGTACTACATATGTTAATACTTTGTTGTGGTATACTTTTCCCCCCTCCACCTAGCATTGAACGTTGTTTATTTGCATATCAATTAGCTCATTTGCATATTTAATTTGGCCCGAAATATGCCCCCAAAATCTAATCAGGGTCGAGAACTCTTCTCACCCACTTTCTTCCACAAGTACAATCATTATACGCCTTATTACCAGAACTCCAGAAAACTTGTACACAGCCTTGCTGGAAATTTTCATAATTATGCAAATTAGATATTTAATTAGCATATTTTACAACCCAAAATCTAATAAGTCGAGAACGTCATCAACGCCCTCTTTCCACCAAGGTGACAAAGACAACAATCATCGTAGTCCCTCAATAGAACTCCAGATAAATAGTCCACAATGTTCACTATGTTGACATTTCTGTTAATCTGGCACCTTTTTTTCCCTTGACCTCCTCCACCCCCTGAACAGACCCAGGGGCGACCCGGGGGTATACATTACATGGTTAGCTAGGGGGGTTTCCCCCACCTTACAATATACCCAAGTTAGGCTACTCTACTTCATCCAGAAAAAAAGATAGGACCAAATGTTCCAGGGTTAACTTTTTAGAAATTCCAGGGTTAACATTAGTCATGGACATACGGACATAGAGACATTTGGACATACGGACGGAGCCCATTTTTATAGTCCCCTCCCGACCTTCGTTCGGCGGGGACAATTAGCTCATTTGCTACCTAAGCCGCATATTATCACAGTAACTTTCAAATTGCAAAAGTTGCGCACCATGATAGGCTATTATGCAGCTCAGGAATTTTGTGAGTATCCAATGTACAAATGTCAAAACTAGAGCTTACGGTAGTTTTGGCTATTGAATTAGTTCATTTGCCTACTCACTTGCCCACAAAATACGCCCAAATTAAATCAGGGTCGAGAATCTCAGATTCCCGCTTCCTTCACCAAGTAACATCATTATAAGCGTACAGAACTCATAAACTTGTCCAAGGCCTGCAGGATATTTTCATAAATTATGCAAATTAGAGAACTCATCACCTGCTTCTTTCCACCAGTTTACATCATTGTTGTCGCTAACAGAACTCCAAGATAAATCATATACAACATGGGTTAACATTTTAATCACAGACGAACGAACGGATGAACAAACGATCGGATGAACGGACGGACGGACGATCGGACGGACGCTGCTCATACTCGTTCGGCGGGGACAAAAAAGAAAAGAAGTAAAACAACGCGGACAAAATAGATCATAGGGGCAGGTTCAAAAACGGTAAAAATCATTAAAAAGGGTCAAAATTTCAGTTGGTTAACAGTGGTCCAAAAATTTAAAGTTGCTCCAATTTGGATTTAAAAAAAATGGTGCAAATTATTGGTGGAGCTCATACGATTAAAACAAGGTATAGTTTTTGAACTTGGCTGAAATGCCTTAGTTTTTACCAAGTAGGGGGGCCAAAAAGGTCAAAGCCCCTATTGCTAATCTTGTCATAACTAAACATAAGGAAGTCATGGCGATGAGAGGAGGGGGAGGATGTATGAGGTCTAAGAACCAATTAGGAAGGAGAGGGAAAGGATTTGCTCTGAGTGACATGTTAGGCCTATAGATGAATGGAGAGCATGAGGGGGGGAAGGAGTGGAGGGAGGGAGTAAGACGGCAGTCTTGTCGTAAGGCATGATGGGAGGCTTGTCAGTGATGTTAGTGTCTTGCTGCCGTCGTTGCTTTCTTATTTCTTTCCTTTCTGTTCTTCATTGCTTTGGGTCTTCGTTGCGTGCGGTCGTTCTTCCTTCTTTATTCTTCTTTCTTTCTTTCTTGTCGGGCTGTCGTTTCTGTCTTCCCTGCCTTTTTCTTTCTTTCTTTTCCCCGGCGTGTGGTTGGTGTGTGGTTGTATCTCTTTAGGCTTTTCTCCTCTCCCCCCATCACTAACCACTCCTACTCTCCCCCTCCCCCCCCCCCCTCCCCCCCATCCCTTTCCTCCTCCAGTAAATTTTTCTTTTCAACCCATCAATCCCCCAGGACGCCCACCTCGTCTTTACTCTGAACTGCCACAGAAGATCATAATACAACTGGTTAAATATTGTTGACAATGATGTACAATGGGAGATCAAAAATATTTTTTCTCCTTTGCCATGACGCAAAAGAACAAAGCTATTAACGTAGCCCATATTCACAAGATAGATTTGTGATTGAAAGATAGCTTTGTCACAGGCCGCCATAACACATAATATTAGGAATTCATGTTTGTGGAAGCGTCTTCATTTTTTCATACATTCAGTACAGTAGAGGCACATTGAATTAGTAATAAAACTTGCACAACAAAACAAAGAAGCTGCAAAAATATCGGGAGTTGGTTGCATGTGGGGCGGGTGTATATTCTTCCATGCAATCTGGGCAATTAAAAGATAGAATGCCACCTTTCAGCTTTAAACTTCCATTATTGACTAATTGCTAGGTCAGAAGGTCAAATGACATAAAAATGGGGATGGATAGACCTTTGATTTGTTACGGGTATGACACTCAAGGTAAGGTGTTTGAGATGGCTTTCCCAAATGACTTCACAGTGGAAGCCAAGCTTAAAAACAGTCATGTTAGACAGGTTTGTTTAAAGCGTAAATATTGCAACCCTGCACTGGCATATCCGATGACATCACCCACTTTAAGGTGCTTGTTCAAACTTGCGTCTTTTGTGTTCTCTACTTGATACGGAAACGTGGCAAACAAACGTGTTGTGGTAGACGTAAAAATACCTACTGAACTATTTAAAATGGAGGTGTTTTGTGTTCATGTTGGGGAAAATGGATTTTGAAGGTGTGAAAATTTCATAGACAATTGAGAAAATATGGGCCTTTCATCTTGATACAAAATCGATACTACTTTTGCCGGGTAAATCAGGGTGGTCCCAAGATGTCAGAACACATCTTCGAGTCCAAACCAAAGCATAGTCTAGTATATGGAAAATATCCACCTTTTTACAGCTTTTACTTTAATTATTCGAGAAGGAAAGAGGGAGAATTGAGAAAATCCATGCAGTAAATTAAAGAGAATTAAGTATTTTGAATAAAAACACATTTTAGTCTGTCATACTACTAATCACTTTTTAACAATGTATATAAAACCCTGAGATTTTCCTAAAGAAGTGTTACCACCAATAACCCTGCATAAAGAGATAAAATAAAGACTTAAACACTGCAATTTCGTGAAACAAGTGTTTTTTACTAAGAGATACTGTATATTAATTATTTCCCATGGTATCTCTTTAAAGGTGCAACGAGAGATTTTTTGATGGCACCCAAATATTGTGTCATATAGTTCATTCCATATGGATTGCAACAATCAAAGATTCTACCTGTAATTTGGCTACAGAGAGAAACCTAGTTGATTGATTTGCTTGATTTCAAATAAAACATAGGTTGAAATTCGTATGTGTCCTATACGAAATTATCAAATTCAAAATTTTTGGACCAAAAAACATTTGTCAGCTTATCTTTTGGATGGGGGTATTTTTGATGGACAAGCTTTAATCAGGGGCAAAAATCAGACATTGCTTTTTTTTAGGAACACCTGATATGTGAAATCTATTGTTGCACTTTAAACCCATGGGCAATACATCTATCTTACAGTTCAGTTCTTCTGATTGGATCTTATAGGACACAAACATGAGATAGCTCAAAAGATGCTCATATCTTCTGTGTTAAACCATATCAACATTAGTAAACAGTATCTCTGATTTTCTCATTACAAGATATTACATCCAACGTGGTGATCAATCAAAATAGTTGTTTAGCATGCTGATATTTTATTTTTCCCCAAGTGGCCAGTGCACACGGTGTGATAAAAGACTTTGTATGCCAGCGAATGGACAATGGGGACTGCTGAAATTACTACATAATCATCTCAGGCCCCCCCAACCAAAGAATTCCAACAAGTTGCTACTGAAGTCAGACTTCTCTAAAATGATAGCCTATGACATTGGTATAAGAATTAGCGGGTGCGTAATAAGATGCCCCCCCAACTGTGGTTTCATCCATTTTATTGAAAATATGACAAATGAGCTATTACCTAACACGCCGAGATGGCAATTGCGGTGCAACGAAAATGTGGTACCGGTCAGAAATGTTTATAGTTGCATCCTCGGCCGTCAACAAAATTTTTGTCGCGCAAATGACTCGCATTGGACCGCATTGCATCTGGGGGCCGTCTTACAGGAAAAATGCGCGATGTTCCTCGTTGCATCTGGGCCGTCTTTACGGGAAAATGAGCGATGTTCCGCGTTGCATCTAGGCCGTCTTCCCGGAAATGACGCGATGTGTTCCGTTGCACATGGGACGTCATGCCCGGAAAAAATGATCGAGCTTTTCACTGCATTCGGACGGTTTGCACGCAGAAGGCGCAATGCTTTCATCAGGCGGGTGACAAATGTGTACAAATGCCCATTAGACAATTTCGATTTCGATGGTGATAGCGCCACATTTTCGATAAGCTAGTTTTTAATTATCGCATATAAAAATAAACGCATTCCTGACCGGAAACTTGAGCTGACGTATCGTAATAACGCCACGCACGACTATGACGTAGCGTAATAGCGCCGCGCACTGACTGGCGAACTATAAGATACAAATTTCATGCAGATCAATATCTGTAAAAAAAATAAAAAATTATTGATTATTTTATTAGGATCCATGTTCTCATTGCCTTCGCACGCGATGTTCCTCGTTGCATCTGGGACGTCTTTCCGGAAAATGGCCGATGTTACTCGTTGCATTTGGGCCGTTCTTGCCGGGGAGAAAATGACGCGATGTTCCTCGTTGCTCTGGGACGTAAGGACTGTACGCTACTTGTTCCTGTGCCGGGAAAAACGGCCGAGATGCATGAAACGCCAATATTTGTTTCTCGTTGCATCTGGGCCGTTTTTTAAAAATACAAATAGAGTGCAACTCGTTGCATTTGGGCCGTTGGTCGCCAAAACGACCCGGTCCTGCTTAGGGTTAATATGCCGAACCTGTCCAAACCGTATGCAGCACATGGCATTGGTATTTCTATCACTGTGCCACGTTAGAAGTTCATTCAATAATCGTTTAGTCTGTAGAGTGGATACTTTGTTTTTCCTTCAAAAATATGCATAAGCTCATTAATAATCATAACCTGTCCAAAAAGTGGACCAGCACAGACCTCAGTATGTTCCTTTACCATGCAACATTGAATTTCATTGAGTAATGGTTGAGGCTGTAGAGTGGGACTAATGCTTTTGGCTGCCCCGTCTGCGATTAACATAAAATCATAATCCACAACCCTAGCCTGTACTACCAAATCCTTTCCTAAAAACCCCATCCTATCCTAATGCAAAATTCTAATCCCAAGAGGCTTACCCTTAAATGTAACTTCCCAAACCCTTAAGGTGCAACAAGAGATTTCAAATATAAGGTGTCCCGAAAAAATTGTGAAAAATTTGATTTAGCACTGGTGTACAAGGTTTATATCAAAACTTCCCCAACTGCTAGATTAAGCGGGGAAACTGTTTCTTGGTACAAAAATTGTGAATGTGAGGAATGAAAATTTCTAATTTCGTTACTTATAGGAGCCAAATACGGAAATCAAAGCTTAGTTTATATGAAATATAAGTATAAACAAATCCACATTGTGTTTTCTTTTTATTCTTATCTAATAAATTAAAAGGTAGGGAATCGGTTGAGAATTCTAATTTATTGAATCACTACATGTCACAGAAATATGGATGACTTGAAATTCTCGTTTGCACCTTTCAACACTCAAAGTAGTGATAATTTAACACTTGGAACATTCAATTCCACATACCTCAGCGATCCCTCAAAACCGTCTCCCTCCTCCCCCCCGCACCCCCCCCCCACACCCCTTACCCCCTTCCCACTGCCAGCGTACTTCATCTCCCTCATCCCCCCCCTTCCCCCACCCCAATTCCTCTCCCCTGCCTGCCCCCTGTAGCCTCCACCCCCCCCCCTACCCGCTCCCCCCCCCCCCCTACCCCACCCCCCGACTTCACCGGCCACTATGGTCCGGTTTCATAGACTGAGAAACCCTGTTGAGTGTCTTGGTGGTCATCTTGAGTGGTTTCTAAGCGAGGGTAGTAATGGTATTAATGGAGCTAATACCACTATGGAGGGAATTCTATAGATTGGAGAAAGAAATAGTTACATTACAAGTTGAAAGTTAAAGTGGCCACTGGCAATTTTCAACAAAATATGAAAATTTCTTCAAGTTGTGCCCAATGATAGTCTAGGCATTCAGGGCATGATAGGATACATTTTACACATAAAAATAACATACTCAAAAAACAGATAGGGCCAATAATAAGAGGCTAAAGAACCAGGAAATTTGTAGGCTAACTTGTAAGGGTTCCATAAACTTAACATAACAAATGTGTTATTACATGAACTATCGTGCTGGTACTCATTTTAGGGCTGTTGACCTAACGGGGACTGAATTCGGGTAATCGTTATGATTTCGGCGAGAGTACCCGGGGTACCCGATACATCCTGAGTGCCAAAATTCGGCACAAAGTTAGAGAAAAAAAATCTCCCTGACAATACATCCTTAAAATAGGCCATGTTTTGAAGTTGAACAGCGATGAAAACACACCTGTTCTACGTAATTCATAAGAAGAACTCTTAATTTACACTAAATCGGTGGACTTTAATTTAAACTGTTAGTGATCCCTATAAAGCCATAACAACGTAAAAAACCGATCGTGGAACACGCTGGTCAGCTGATACAACTCGGCTGAGATGACGTAACACAGCCCGTAGTAGTTAGCTACAAGCTATTACCACTCTTACAAGCGACAAAATCCACCACGCGGGTTGTTGTTGAAAAGTTTGTGAAGTTGAATGAATGGAATTTTCCATCAAGGTGGGGAATGTGGTGTATTGCGATTTGCGGGTTAATACAGCGGCAACAACTTTTCATCAAGCGATAAATATCAACCGTTTGATCAAATCTGGGTATTACATTAATGGATATGTTTTCATTCAAGATGTAATAGGGGTCGGAGACTCGTGAGTAGATAAAAAGAAATGTAAAATTTAAACTTATTATTTTTAAAAGTGACGTTCGGGAAACACGCTCGATAAATTCTGTTCCAGGGTTGCGGTAAGAAGTAACGGGCGGGTACCCGGGTTACCCGGGAATATGTCACAGCCCTAACTCATTGATATTAAAACCCCCAAAGGTTCACCAGACCGGTCAACAGGTGCATTGCAGTGGGAAACATGCAACGGCATGATTTCTTGTGTTAAATGCATTTCCATCGTCTACTGAAATTAAGTCGCCGGCGACATTAATTATTTAAAATCGTTCTGTTTACAACTAAGGGACGTGATTTGGTCTTAATCATTTCAGGTGAGGGTAATGTATATAAAAGCTTACATCCATGCCAAAGAATATCAATTTGTGAAAAAATCTTGAGGGTGCCCTATTTTCAAAGTGCCAGTTCCTTAATGTGGGTCATCCTAAGAGTGCTCAAGACGTGATTAGATAAGTCTAAAAATCACTAATGTCGATTACTGTCACAACAAACAAATGTAAACTATAGTTCTTCTGTCTTTGACATAGCAAGGAACAGTGATTATGTCAAGACTAGGTTTTTCCCTGATTTTTTTATGGGTGATGGCATTGGTTTATGGTAAGAGAACACAAGTCCCATGGAGAGGACGCAATCCCAAATGGTTTGAAGGCCCACATTGTTCCACAGTACACAAGTTGTAGGTTTTACTATTTACACATAAAAAGCCTCTAAAGCATTATGAGCTTGGCTTACATGCCTGAAGAGGTTCATAATATTTTCCTGTGGAAACGGGGACTTGCATCAGATGGGAGCCACACAAGTTTCACAGACAGATGAGTTCTCCCCCTCCGATAAAACACTGGATGTTGATAAGAGGGACTTGGGGTGGATACTTGTTTGTCAACTTCAAATGAAAAGCACAATAGCACCACCCATTATAGCTCAGCATCATGTGATGTTGATACTTTGTTGTGGAATTCCCTTGATTCTAGGTATGGATCAAACAGAAGATTTCTAGTCCCATGTATCGCCATAAAGCTACCAATAAACGTGCACCCAAATCTCGGATGATAAAGGGGCGACACATAAAAAAATTGGCAATACTATTTGGACAAGCAGCATTCTGAGGTTTAAACCTTAAACTGTCTTTTCATTCCAGCTTTTCATTTATCTCCCGTGAGAAAGGGAAGGGGTTGGTGGGGGTAGCGATTCGCGGCCATGTATGGTGTGCTGTACTTACAATGACGTCATCGCATTCTTTGGGACAGTGCATTTCATGCCTCGGCTCAGTGAGTTTAGGGTTGGGCTGGTTAGGGTTATCAGTCAAAATAATCATTTAAAGGAAATTTGGCATACACTAGAGGTTTACACCAAATAACGTATAGACTTACGTTAGTGTTATACATTTCTTGATCATTGCCCCCCATGTGACGAATACACCATTTCCTGAAAAAAAAACAAAAATGGGTTGGTTTACATCTTTGGCAATGGTATAATGGGGAGGAGCACTACAGAAAGAAGCATAATTATATTACCATAAAAATCACACAAGGCATGTGTCACCACCAATACAGGTGCACATGCACACAAATACACGATGTGTTCCCACACACACACAAAAAGCCCGACCTTAGAAAACCAGGATTATGCTTATGCAGATGCGGTGATGCAGTGAGCGTCGCCCATGGCCCAGCTGTGTTCAGAAATGTGACCCGCATGAATTCAAAGTTTACTCGTATCGATAGACTCGGTTCACATTCAGGAACAGCCAGATGGACTGGGCGCGGCTCACGCATACCGCCATAGGCATTCTGCCTAAGCCTAAGCCCGGGTTTCTAAGGTCGTAAATATCCTGTGCACAAGGTACAATGGTGGCATAGTAACAAGTATACAGAAAAACAAATAAAGGATACAAATTCAAAACACCCATGTACCCAAACCATGTACCCAAACATACTTTTGAAGAACTATAAACCACACCTTCCTATACTCCAGTTAAATCGAATGAGACATCACCACGTTGCTACTTTTGGGGCTTTCTATCTGTTATTTTTTGTAGCACTGGCAAAATATAACGCATTAAAAATTCCATTAAAACGTCTGGGCCAGAATTTAAGTAGGTCAATGACCTCATATGACAGTTATTCACTAGTGCAACAATTTGGCACCATTTTATTTTGAGGGGAGGGATTACCAATCACTGCCCATTTAATCTTGTCCTTTGTAACAAAATAAATTGGGTCGTTAGATTAGTAATTCTTTGAGGGGCGGGGTGGGGTTAGTAAGCAAACACGCAAGATCTGGTTGTGCCTATCTAACGATGAGACGATATTAGATAGTACGTCGACGCGCGCAAGGGTTTTACGGGCAAGTGTTTACGCTCGATGCGTTATAACGGTTACACAGTGCAAGCAGCTAGTAATGGGTTTACGCGGTTGGTTCTTTAGAAGTGGGGAATATTTGCTTTTAACCAACTTTATTGAAATAAAAAATATTTTGCGGGTTTAAAACAACCGAAACTAAATAAGAATGAGAATAAAGATAGGATTGTTGTTTTGCCTACTACTATCATGTCATATGGATGGGCAGTCCAATATTTTTAATCGTAGTGGAGACCGGCTGCTGCCGGCATCACTACTAAAATAATGGACTGCCCATTCCAATATGAACTGATATTTATCGGCCACAATAACAATTCCTATCTTTTATTCTCTAATTACACAGTATGTTATCTGTATCTCTGCAAATTTCTGAAACAGGAAAACAACTGACCTCAGAGACCTATGGACCTTGGAAAACTCTTTGACATCTTTAAGAGAAGATGGTTTCAACTACATTTCAACTGATAAGACCAATTTAAAATTTTCAGCTGACCTTATCAGCCAAATGTACAACTTGACCTCATATGACCTTTGACCTTGAAATGTGACCTTACATTACTAAATGAACATTCCCATGTTGCATCTATGACCCATGCTCGATTCATATTGGGACTCATTTTTTTTAGAATGAGACCCAAATGTTAAAATTAATTATTTTAAATTTTTGACACAGACAGACAGATGCACAGTTGACTTTGCTTGGCGGGGAGAAAGACCAGGCACGCCTCCCCTAATAACACCCAGGTTTGTCTATTAAACACCAAAAATAAAACACTGAAAAGACCACAGTGGTTTATCTGATGTACAGTGTCATGACATGATGGATGGGGTTGATTAAGAAAAGTACCTCCACTATTTGGACTTTGGATATTAGAGCGAGTAACCAGACACTTGGAAATTTTATCTTGAGCAAGTGCTTATACTCCCATGTAAAAAAAAATCCAAGAATTTCCAATATTGGTTCTAAATTTGTTTCGATTCAGTCTGAATCAATCAATCTGAGTTTTAGGTTGTACAGTTGAGTTTAATTTCTACTTCATGATAGCAATGGGTGTTCTGAGGGGGAAAAGGTCTCAGTGACGATGGCCAGCAATGCCTACAAAAAAAATACATCGGTCCTCGGACCGCTTGTGTCGCCTGCCGTCGCGGTTAGTGAATGATAGGCCTAACATGACCTTTGACCTTGATATGTGACATTGGACCTCATAAACAAATGAGGGTTTGCATATAAACTCCATAAACCAAGTTTGGTTCTAATTGAACTTCAACTTTTCAAACGAGGTCAATTTTACATTTTCAGCCTATTTTACAATGTGACCTCACATGACCTTTGACCTCATCAACAAATGAGGGATCCCATGTTGCACCTATGATGCAAGTTTGGTTCCAATTGAACTTCAACTTTTCAAATGAGGTCAATTTTACATTTTCAGCTAATTTACAACTTGACCTCACATGACCTTTGACCTTGGCATGTGACCTTTGACCTCATCAACAAATGGGGATGCCATGTTGCACCTGTGACCCATTTTGGTTTAAATCCATTGAAGTATGTGGATATTACAGGCAAATGTTAACCCTTTTTCACAACAACAGGCAACAACAGACATCAACAACAGACATCAACAGTGGACAAAGTGATCCCTATGTGTCTTCCTGCCTAAGGGCAGGTGACACAAAAATAGTTGTTGATGTCCGAGGGGAAGTACAAGGCAAGTGAGGTAACCTAATTGCTTGTCATTGACGTTCTGACGTGTTAGGGTTAATCCAATGTTGACTGGGACTGTGGTGTTGACCGTTGCGGGCAAAAACGGGACCGGCAAGAGCTATTGCCGGCAGCGCACCATATTGTGAATCGCAAGTATTGAATGACGAATACTACATGGACCAGGACTTTTATTAGAAATCATACATTACTTGCATGGATTTTCTCTATTAAAGGAGCACTGGCACATTTTCACAAAATATGAAATTTCTTCAATTTGCTCTCAAATGATAGTCTAGGCCAATGGAAGAACAGAGATATATTTAACACAAAAAACAGATAGGGACATTGATATGAGGATAAAGACATCCAGGTAATTTGTAGGCCAACTTTTAAGTTTCCATAACTTTAATCAACAAATGTGTATATTACATGAATATTTTTGACTCATACTCACTGATATTAAAACCACAAAGGTTATAGACCGGTTAAACAGTGTGCATAGCATGGGAAACATGCATACGGCATGTGTGTTCTTGTGTTAAACGCCATTTCGTCGTCTGCTGAATTAAACGTCGCCGACGACGTTAAATTATAAAATTGTTCTGTTTACCCATAAGGAAGCTGATTTGGTCTTAAACATTTCGGGTGAGGGCTTTTGTATATAATAGCTTTACAACCATGCAAAATTATCGATTTTGAAAAATCTTGAGGGCGCACTATTTTTCAAATGTGCCAGTGTCTCTTTAAGATATTTCACATGAAAACTCATTTGTCAAAATATTAATACTAGAATAGTATGTCCAAAAATGTTATCTTTAGAGAGCTTTGTGCAACTGCAAATTGCATCTAATTTTACAACATAAAATTCAGAAATGAAATACATGTACTCAATATCTTTTCTACCTTTTGTGATTGCTTTATCATAATTCACTGGTTTTCAAGACAAAGCTTTTTCTGCGACTTGGGTGCCATATTGACATTTCTCAATTTGGCCTTATTAACCCTAACCCGGACCGCGACGGCCCAAATGCAACGAAAGGCAATCTATTTTTATTTTTAACGGCCCAGATGCAACGAGAGCCAAAGTTTGCGTTTCATTGCATCTCGGCCGTTTTTCCTGGCACAGGAATAAGTAGGGTAAAGTCAATAACGGCCCAGATGCAACGAAAAACATCGCGTCATTTTCCCGGAAAGACGGCCCCAAATGCAACGACAAAAACATCGCTGTCATTTCCCGGAAGGATCCGCCCCAGATGCAAACGAAACATCGCGCCAATTTACGGAAAGACGTCCAGAGGCAATGAGAAACATCGCGTGAAAATGCCAATAAAAACAGGGATAAAAATAAATAAAATAAGTAAATAAATAAATAAATAATGGATTTTATGTCACTTGCCACTGATCTGACATGAAAATTTGTAGCTTATAGTTCGCCAGTCGTGAAAGTGGCGACTATTACGCTACATCATAGTCGTTGCGTGGCTCTATTATGCTACGTCATGCTTCCGGTTTTACGTAATGAATACGTTTTCTGTGCATATTAACCCAATAAGCTCTATCGAAAATGGTGGCCCCCACAACGCTATCACCATCGAAATCGAAATTGTCTATGGGCATTTGTACAGTGTCACCCCGCATCCTGCCTCCTGATGAAAAGGCATTGCGCCTCTTCTGCGGGCAAACCGTCCGAAATGCAGTGATTGAAAAGCATATGCATCATTTCAGTCAATAACGGCCCAGTACAACGAAAAACATCGAGTCATTTCCCGGAAACGGACCCCCCAGTCCCAGATGCAAGAAAAAACATCGCGGTCATTTCCGGGGAAGACGGCCCAGGTGAAACAAAAAACAGCGCGTTCATTTTCGGTTAAGACGCCCAGATAGATGCAATGCAATGCGAGTAATTTGCGCCAGAACCCAAAAATAGTTGTTGACGCCCGAGATGCAACGAAAAAAACATTTTCGACCGGGGTTGGTTACACGTTTTCGTTGGCTCTCATTGCCTTCGGCCGTGTTAGGGGTAAAGCTGTATATATTTATCAATCCTTTTATTGTTCATTATTTATTAGCTGCTTATTTCAATAATTAATTTTTTTCAAGAATTTTATTCTCAAGTTTTTATTAAGTCACAACAGAAAACCCCCATCACCACCACCACATTATATTTTGTTTGTGGCCCTCAGTTAGCTAAGCTACACATAGCTAGGGAATGTCCCAAAAGAAAATGAAAAATTAAGACTACTGCGAAAACGCAGCCAAAATAAAAAACGGTTAATTAATTGTGTTCCAGTGTGTGACATGGTGTTCAGACTATCTGATTTTTATTTGCGATCAATCGGCTAGCCAAACAGCCCATCAATCTTTCTTTGCCTACTTAATTTTCTTTCTTTTGGTATGCCTGGGTATTAAACTACAGTAAGCACTAAGGTCCTGAGTGCCCTAAGTGTGTTCACTATATGGCCAAAAAAAAAATGTCAACACTTCAACAGGACAATTGAAAAATTGAATTCAATTTAAAAAAAAAAAAAAACTTTTTTTTTTTTTTAATGTCAATAGCAAACTGTATGGAAAGGAAAAACAGTTTGTTTGTATTAATAAGTCAATCAGGACACTAAAAATCAAGTTGATTCTTACTCAAAAATGCATCTTGTACATTATGAAACCCAACTAACATGCTAAGAAACTGTTTTTAAACATTATCTTTTTTACATTTTCAGAAAGTTTATAATGAAAAAAAAAACAACTTTTTAGGAATTTTTCAAAATTAGGGGTTGGTATTCTTTTGCACAGTATAAGGAAAATTTTTTTTAAAAAAAAACACTTTTTCCTAATTCCAAAATTAGGGTCGGTCGGATTTGAGGACATCAAACAATTTTTTTTTGCTAAGATTGAAACATGATCCTTGATAAAGTACATTGAGGAAAAACACTAGGAAGTTGCCAAAGGTCACAATGCAATCATATTATTAGTTATTAGGCAAGTTTTTGGCGTGATACGGATTATATCTAGTCGAGGGGTCTGTATCGGGCGAGGAGCAGCCGGAGCCCAGATACAGCAATATGAGACTAGATATAATCCGTTTCACCTCAACTCACCTAATAACGATGTCATCATACCCAGGCCAGAACAAATAAGCACAAACATAGCGGAGGGTGATGGGTGTTCACAAAACAAACAATATACTTACCGTAAATTAATTGTTGGCTTATTGTTTTAAATGAGTGCAAAGGTGGAATTGTCAGCGACAAGAATCTTTGAAAATAAACAGCCCTTAAATCATCTTCTTCTGATTCAAAAAACAAAATTATTGATCTATGTAAACGTCTTTTAGTGTATGTAGAGTTGAGCGATATGCTGAAATTCTTGTTCCAACCTCGGTTGTTTAAAAGCTAAAAATTGCCAAATAGAGCAGTGCAGTTAACATCAAAAATGAACGCGAATTTCAGATTTTCGTTGTCATGATGAATATGGTACGCAAATGCCGCAGTTCCTAACTGACATGATCCGGACGTTGAGACGCGCTCGGAGGGGGTGATACGGGATATATCTAGTCAGTAAATTGAGCTGATTATCCAATGAAAATCGAGGGATCTACCTGATGGTATGATAAACTACAGTAGCTATAGTGTATTTTGGCACAACTTGGAGCCTCTCCTCTGACAAAATGTGTAGAATATAAGTGACGAAAGATGGGGTCATGTTCCACCTCATACTGAACAGATTATAGTTTAAACCCCTTGAGTACTACTGACTGATTTGATAGGTTATGCATAGGATTAGACGAAATTAGATATTAGTTTAATGGAATTGTACACACATATTCCCAATTTATAAGCTAATATAATAGATTTCTATTTTGTTTTTTAATTATCTTGCATTATCGCTGATTAAATCCCTTTATTTCCTATAGAGAATGGGAATCATAGCCAAGCTGGGGAAACTATGCATACCCAATTCAATATTGGCTTTCACACTAATATCACATTTCTTCTTGGGTATAACATGGGTTTTACATGGGTATAACATGGGTATAACACGGGTATAACACGGGTATAACATGGGTATAACATGGGTATAACACGGGTATAACGTGGCTATAACATGGCTATAACATGGGTATAACATGGGTATCACACGGGTGTAACAATGGTATAACACGGGTATAACACGGGTATAACATGGCTATAACATGGGTATAACACGGGTATAACATTGGTATAACATGGCTATAACATGGGTATAACATGGGTACAACATGGGCATAACATGGCTCCTGTGAAGCATATTCCAGGCCAGGCACATCAATATTCTTGCCTGATATGGTGATCTTCAAGTACTTACTTATGGAATTTCTCCCTCTGTTTTAAAGCTAGATCTTTGACTAATCTCTCATTTTATTGTGTGGATGTTTCTTGTGCTGATCGGCTCCTTGATGAGTTATTGCTAGTACCATAAATTTCTCTGAGAATGAAAAATATACGCATTCAAGGAACTGTTAATACCTAAATAATTATGGGTACATGTATAAGCATGATACACTGTGTGGTTCATCAGAAAATTAACAACAATGCAATCAATCAGTGCATTTCTATTGAGCAGACGGAATTTATCCAGATAAAATTTTAGCCGGCTGATAGGCGATTTGTTTTTCTTGAAAGAGAGACCGATTGTCACGGGGCCATAGAGTTTTTCAGCTACAGGTCATATGCACAGTGGCATAGCCAGGGGGGTGACATGCCCCCCCCCAGACCGAGATGCTTTGTCGGTACATAACGGTCCGTCGGTACACTTGCTTAAAAAGCTGTAAGCTGGTTTTTTTAGCGCATGGCGCATGATAGAGCTTCATGAAAATTGGTTAGTAAGTAACTGCTAATAACTGCTTAATTGGTCAATACTACTACCCTATTAGTATATTTGCGTTGGCGATAATTTGTTTCTTTCTCCCACCCGTCTTCAGAATTTGGAGGCGACGGTAAAAAATTGGGTCAACCGGCGAGCGTAGCGAGCCAGGAAAAAATGTTTGTCGGTACAATACACGTGTCGGTACATTCACAAATCTGTGCCCCCTCGTCAACAAAATCCTGGCTACGCCACTGCATATGCATGGGTCAACCGTGATGTATTGTGGGTTGTGATCCCGCTAACCTGCGCTGCAATGTTTTTGTAGGCCGTTTAATTTTCTACCATCTAAAATTAATTGAATATCAACCCTACATTCTGGATAAGCCCATCCTGTTGTCCAAACGAATGCTGGAGTAGGTGCTGCAGTATTTTCAGCCACAATAACTAATCGTGAAAATGAACAACAAATCAGGACTCATGGAATGAGAGTAGACAAAACCATGGAGAGTACAAACTGATGACCCATTTTAACCTTTTTTCAACAAAATAGCATAAAAACCTCTAATTTTTGCCCACCCCCCCATGAAAATGTTGATGTAAAACATGTGGACTGTCGAACAAGAACATCGTCCAACTATTCTGATAATTTTGATGAATCGCCCCATGACCCGTATCATTTTTTGTTTCAGATTCACCGTTGGAAGTCCTCATTGTTTATGGATGTCCCGGCAGCAGCTTTTTTTTATTTACCACTGTTTCTTATAACAAATCACTAAGTAGATGTTTTTATCTTAATAAATATATGATACAAATAGAGAACTAAGCAAGGAACAAATGTGTGGATGTTTCAGGGTATATTTTTGTATAAAAATACAGATTTGTTTGCTTTACCACAGCCAAGGCAGTGGTTTCCGCGGTGATAGTGAGCCGGGCCCACTTACGGTGTCAAACCGCTTCCCACTATGCAATTTGTACCACGTCTAGTTCAAAGACCCAGAAACTACCTACCTGAGGGTGGTTTCGGACCCAATCTCGGATGTAGGTCCCGAGTCCACTTAAACGCGTTCCCACTAGGCCAGGATTGGGCCCGATGTAGCATCGAGTACCCCGTCCAGGTACCAAACTCATAGTGGGAACGCGCGCTGTGTAACTATTGAATCCCGTTCAGGCAACGGGAAAAGATATTACGCAAATTTTGCCCACAAAATTTTTAACCCTGAGAACCCTAAAGGTCCCAAATGGGACCAACCAGTAAACTCAATATAACCCGAAAGGTCCCAAACGGGACCAGCACATCAGGCAGAAATATTAGTGCCCTAGATTCGAGCCCTGTGGTGAATTAAATGCTTTTGGTATCAAAAATTTTCATTCACATTGCTATACCTTCAAGTGTGTAAACATATCTCCTCAGAATTGTTCAAAATCCACCAAAAGGATACATCGCGCAAGCACATTCAACAGATATTGTGATGTTCCCAGAAGATATGGATGATTCTGATTATGGAAATAGCAGTGATTTTTCCACTTAAAGTGACATATATATGAGTGATAACAGCTCAGTCAGTGAAATCATTCAGTGAGTGAAAGGTAGCGACAGTAGTGATGACAATGCATGCCCAGCGCCTATAGCACATGCTGGTTGTGTAGCTCGAGTGGAGGCCAATTCAGGTCCTGGTGCCAGACTAGAATAGAGGTCAACAAAGGGGCTCCTGCTATGCAGTGGGTAGGCGCACAAATGGATTTTCTGAGTTACCATTTAGGCCAAATGAACAGCCTGGACCTAAAAATATCCCTCCAATATAATTAAATCGTCCAAAACACAAGACAACCTCGGAATAATTTGCTCTCTTCTGGATGATGTCTTTGGTGGATTATTAAGTAAACTGAAACAAACAATCAGGCGACAGTGACAGCTGTGAAGCCTAATAACTATGTTTTGGCAAAGAATTTTTCTCCTGTAATTTGAATGAGATGAGGGCTTTTTTGGATTAGAGTGACAATGGAGATGCTTATACATAAAGATCGCTAGGAACAGTACTGGAGATCCCAGGTATCTGTTAACTTCAACGCCAGGCTTTCCCAAGTAATGTCCCGTGACAGAGTTTTCTTGCATATGGTCAATGTTGCCACTGTGTAAATGAGGATGAATCCGCAATGTAGATAAACGACAAATATACAAACAAGGCCTGTCTTCAATTATGTTGTTGAGAGGTTCCAGCGACATTTTGTCCCCAATTGTGAGCTATCCTTGGATGAGGGTATGATTCCCCACAAGAATGCCCTATCCACAGCCAATACATAAAAGATAGCCTAGTCAATAGGGGCATAAAAACAACCTCTTATTTGAATAGTGAAGCGGATAACATAGTGGACCACAGAAATTTACACTGGTAGGAGACCAGATTCTTTGGAAATTGATGATCTTGGGGTCACTGGTACTTCGTTGTGAGAATGACGATTCTTCAAGATCAAAATTACGGGTATACAGACAGATTCTATAAATACTAATGTAACCTTGCAGAATTTCTGTTTACTAGAGGTATTCGGACATGTGGTACTGCAATGACTAACAGAGAAACTTCCAAGGAACTTAAAGCAAAATATGAACTTGGCCAAAGGAGAGTCGAGCTCCTATTCAAAATGGAAAGTTGGCGGCCATTGGTCTGGCAAGCAGAAGCCTGTCTTTTTTCATAACTTCCACTTATGTAGATGCTCCATGACAACTGTCCCAAAAAAATATATGCAACTGAAAAGAGGAGAATCCCCATTGCCTGTCCCAAAGCTGTGAAATCCTACAATGCATTATGGGTGGAACAATAAGAAACGACCAATGACCCACGCCTTCAACGGTGCCGCAGGCATTATAAGTGGCCACGAAGGCTGATGATGAAGTTCTTTATGTGGGCAGCCTATACGCATATGTTCTAATGGGCTTCTACCGGCCACATAATCAGCCTAATCAGAGACTCTACACATTTATAACTTTATTGAGGCAAGTTGTGCCTGGAACTTGTTGGCGACGTTCGGAATGAGACAACACTGTGGTCGCCGACGTTCAGATGCTGCCAGCAGCCCAGAGCTTCGGCTGAATCGTGGACCTCAATAGTGGAAAGATCACCTGATGGATCCAGAAATCACCGCTGCGTGGTATCTGTGAAAAACATAGGAGAGCCAAGTTGTGGGCCAATCCAAATGCACCACCCAAAGACTTGCCATAAGAGCAAAACTGTAGTTGGTGTTGACTTATGTAAAGAATGACCTTTGCGAATTGGGAGGTCCTGGATCAAACTGCTGGCATGACTGGCATAGTAAAGTGAATTACTGGTTGTAAAGTACGAAAAACTCTTTTTCTTAGGCATTTGCAGTCTTTTTTCTATCAAAAGTACATGGTGAAGTGAACAAACCAAAATATGCTAATTCCATGCAAATACCATGCAAATAACTCAGGGTGAGGGTCCTCTAACATCTATAACATTCAGGGTTCAAAGGGTTAAAAAAAACATCGCTAACCAGATAAGGGTTAATATGCACATTCTGTGATGACAGCTGACGTGGGCGATACTTGTGTTCACTGCTATAGTTACTGGATTTATATATTAATTCTCAGACAGAATCGAACATACAGCAGTGCAAAGTGTGTGATGCAGGATCAATGTTGCACCTCGCAACGCAATGCATAATTGGTTAAGATGCGCATCAAACTATCATGTGGCGTGTTGTGTGTATGGATTGGCCAATATTATACGCACATACCAAGTGTCATGAATATTATGTTTTAAGAATCTTGTATCCTATCCTTTCTGTACAACTTGAATAACCGATATTTCTGTACATCGATAAACTACCAGACGTCAAAAGCGATATTGGACTCCAATATCTGTGTTAACAGTGTCGATATCGGATGGTAAATTGTTATTTAAATCAAATTTATGAACGTCTTTCGTTTGTCCCATTGAGCTCTGTATAAACATACCGACCATATGTAGTGATCACTAAAGGTACAAACAAGACTAAAAATTTGCGTTACTCCCGGAAGCAGATGACCCAGTGGAAATTAACGGGCCATGTAAACAAATTCATCATGGTGACTTGTTCCAATGCATCGAGCAGATTTGCAAAAATTAACAAAGAACAGTTTCAAATAATAAAATAGCGCAAACACCCGGAGGAGTACTGACACTAGCGTTGCAGTTTTCAGGCAATATTTGGCAACGAAAAGCTTCCGGACAGATTTTGAAAACTGAGACAAATAGCAGTTGGCCAATGCACTGAAGAAGTATTACCATGAATTATGTTGAAGTTTGACGAGAGGATGGTCATCTGTATTTAATCAGTAAGATTCTTAAAACATAATAATCATACAATTGGATGAATTTTTTGTATAACACACAAAGATACTGGACTCGCTGTGAGTTTCAAAAATATTGAGCTCGCAAAATATTTTTAAAACTCGCAACTCATCTTTGTGTAACATACTCAATTCATCCAATTTTATTAGAAAATCAGTCATTGCATTCTGATCAGATAAGTGAAGGTTTACCATTTGATTAAGGATCCTGAAACATACACACATCCATCCAGACGAACTGACAATACACATCCAAATGGTCCTTCCAGCTATAGCTGGCAGCACACAAAAACCAGGTATTATTAATAATAAAACTCAATGACAAGCTTACCTGAACTTGCTATTTCATTGATGTTATTATGTGCTACTAACGAGAAAGCTTGAAATCGCTCATCGCCAATCCATTCAGCTACACTGCTATCTGTGGGTCCATTCTTTGGGGCTATATAAAGAATATTGATTACAATGAGAATTAAAGTTATGGCATTGTGTATTGTTATAGTTAACTGCTATTTTTCTTTGCCTTAATTGGAACCTTTATTCAATGTTGACTGCATTCAATTTGGGTTTGGCTTTTAAAGATGCTTGTTCCGATCCCCCCCCCCCCCCCGACTTATCTGGAAGTAGTATCAATTTTATATTAGATAAAAGGTTGTATTTTTCTCATTGTCCAAACATTTCACCTTTCAAACTCATTTCTTTCTAAAGTAAAGTTAGAGACAAAAACTGCCATTTTAATGGTTAATCATCAGTATTAGCACAGTTGTGTGATAGGGCTTTGCAACAGGTATTACCGCTTTTACCATCAAAACCATAAGTTTGTTTCCCACGAAACTTGGTAGTGAGTGTATGCAAGTGCCAGGCTCTCTTATCAAGTAGAGAACATGATTTGTTTGAAACGGACAAGCACCTTTAACAATTTGTCATTATTGATGGTTTATTCAGGGGCAAGATTTAGTATTGGTTGTCAACTAGTCATCAATAGACAATATGATCTCATATAGGATAGGCGAAAAGAACAATTTTTTCTCCAAATCCACACCAAATATCATACACTCTTTTTTAACCTGCTTGGAATAACTATGCAACCATCTCTGTATGGTGCATTTACAGGGTCATATTAAATGGACATGGCTAAATATTTGATTTTACAACCAGTCAGATCTAGGCCAAAAAAATCCTATCTTTTGTACTCTAAATCTATGCCGAATATTGCACACACTTTCCTTCCTGAACCCGCATGCAATTATTATGAGTTATGACCCATGCATCTGAAACACCAATTATAAAATTAGTTCTCTATTAAAGCACTCAACAAGCATATATTGCACAATACCATCAACTGTTTTTGCTCTGTAACACAATAAACACTGTTATAACAGGTGTTTCGGTTAATGTTTTAATTTGCAACCACATATGAATAAATTGTTGAAATTTAGTGTAATTTAAACACATGTTAAAGACCACACAAAATTTATATCATTTGGTAATCTAAATTTAGAACTAAGTTATTGGTTCAGCATGGTTGTATTACCTGCCTTCTCCAAAGATCAGTTACTTAAGAAATAAAGGGGGATGCAGTGTCATTTAAGGGCAAATGATGTGCCAAATGTTAAACTAATTTGAAAGCCCAAAATTTGTATTTTTTCTGGCTGAGGGTACATTCATTTTGAGCCCATAAATTATACAACAAACCTTTTATTTTTATTTTATCACCTCAAAATAAGGCCCCAAAATAAAGTATGTCAGCTTCCAAAAGTGCTATGCAATTTTTTTTTTTTTAGTAAAAGAAGCTATGCGCTACACGTAGATTCTATTTTATTGCATTTTTGGACGACTTCTTTCAGTCACAATTTTTTTCAGAAATATAAAAAATTAAAAACAAAATGTTAAAAATCTCTTGAAAACCTTAAAAGAAATGTGTAAAAATGTGATTTTTTTACACCTATGCGCACAGGAAGCTTAGACGAACTTTTTTTTGGCCTAAATAGAGCTATAAAAGGAATTGTGGCTGACACTATAACTCACCTTGATATACATATTTACTATTATCCTTATACACAAATAAGCTAGGTAATTCATCCTCCTTTGGTCGCACTTCTGACGGTACAGCTTTTAGTTTACACTTGAAGTAATAGCTTGCTAATATTTCTGCTTCTGCTGCTTTGGAATACATTTTCTGTCAAAGAAAAGAGAAGAGAAATTATTTGAGAAGATGGACAAATTTGGCTGCTGTTGAACTCAGAGCTCTCTGGGACCCTGTGCTTGTAATTCTTAAAGGGCGGTCTAATTGAACCCCAGGTTTAAACAGGGTTTAGTCCTACTTGAGTGGACTTTTTCTTTGAACACCCTACAAGTATGATGTAATAGGCGAGAAAATCCCTCAAAAGTAACGCGCGAGAAAACCCCTCAAATGCAATGGGTCAGGTGAGGTGTTTGTATTTAGACAATAAAAGTATGATTTGGGAACCAGCACTATCTTTACAATGATTGAAACCGAGGCAATGCCATTATTTTAAGTGGAAGAAGGAGGCCGCCGGCCTCGTTCTTCCACGCAATAATAATGACCGCCAGTTTCAATTTGTCGTAAAGAGAGTACCAGTTCCCAAAATCGTACCTTTATTCTAATTCTAAAACCGATTTGTAATTCAAGATATTCTTTAACCTAATTTTGCGATCTTTATGGCTTAAATACAACGAGAGCATCAAGGATGCTGTGGCTTACTCCAGAGGTGTGGTGTTGAGTTGTGCAATGAAGTACAAGCAACAAATGGCATGCTAAGTGATAATTCCCATATCCTAACGTCCCTTAACTGCATTTTTTCCACTTTTCAAAAATCATGGAGTGGACCCGTCTTGTTTTTAGGGAGAAATTGCGCCTAGATCTAACAAGAAAAATAATGCTACCTCCTTTTTTGCAGTGATCGTCAGGTATGTAGTCTTTTTCCGAGAAGGATGTTAGGGATATAGGCCTATATAGCCAGTGCAATTGGTTTATTGTTAAAGGCCAAACAAAAAATACAGTTTGTTTCCAGTAGGTAGTCCAAAAACCTAAAAGTAAAAAGCACTTTTTATTTTAAATTTTAAAAAAAATGAAAGGTTTTCCCCGAAATGGCTCAAATTGACTAAATTGGCAATTCAGACAGTTTGCAAAATATACTGATTTTCCAATTATTAGTTTATAAAACAAAAATATTGATTTTGGATCACTTAATATAAAATTCAAACGTTCTATCATCTCTGTTCGCATTTTTTCTGAAAATCAAATTCCTCCTCAGTAGATAAACAAAAACAAAAAACAAATACGGTAAAATGGCTCCAATTAAATAGCAAATGTCCGACTACTGGCAACGAACTTGAATCCCCTGCTGGACGCCATTACTCCATCAACCACTTTGGCTCCACCACCCATCACCCCCAACCCATTGGATTCCTGTGTCATATCAATTACCTGACGTACAATACCCCCACCATCAACCACAACGCCCTCACAACCATGGAATCCTGACTTTGTCCTTGTCAACCCTGATTTCGTATGCTAAACCAGGCATCAAAACGCTACAAGACTAACTATTATAGATTAAAAAAAAACCTAATTTTCACAATTATTGCTTAGTGGTATATCATTGGTTATAAAGTAAAATTTAGATGACATTGAGATAGGAATGGCGTGTGTATGGCCCAGCCGGAGATTAATAACAATTATTTACGGATGCATTAACTGCTGTTTTCTTCAACTTATTACAACTTGAAGAAAATGAATTTCTTCCATTGACATCTTCCCCAATTTTTCAATTTCCCCAGAAATTGTATAAGAAAACTACATCCTCTGTTGACCTGACCTGATATATGGTCAGAATGGTCATAGTTATTAAACCCTGATCTATGTTATGAGCTAAATTGCATTTATATTAGGCATTCGTTCCCCTTCCTGTCAGCCCACCAACTCACCACCAAATTCAACCATTTATTTAGGAAAACTTCCCCACTTGTCAACCACAGGTTCATGAAAAAGTATTATTCCACTGAGCCTGTCAAACGAAGTACTTATAAAATTTTTGTAATTAGTACAGGATCTCCTGCAACTTTTGGTCTTTGGGGTTTTTTTTTTTTCATTTGGTTTTCTGGCTTTCTTTAATAAACCTGATACCTGATTTCAGGCCCAAAAATGGGATATCAGAACTAGGTTTTTCAGAAAAGAAGCTGGATCGCCCTCAATTTGCCAGCTACTTTTTGAGTTTTTGGAAGAAAATTTGGTAGAATACTGGCTTTGAATGAAAAGTATGATCTCTGTAAATGAACTGTTCCTAAATGGGGGTAACTGGAACTGAACAAAGAGCCGAAAATGAGGGGTCTTATGGCGGCACATAAACCATACTCCTCCCAATGTGAGAACCCCTCCCCCAACCTGTACATTTAATTGTTGATTCATACCACATTTTGAACCAATTTAAAATTTTTATGTAACACATTTTTACCTATGAAATTTAATTTCCAATTCACTACACACACAAACACATGCCAACAACACAACACAAGAACACAAAAACACAAACAGTCGTAAAAATGATTGTTGAAGTGGCATTCAAAGGAAAAAAGAAATCATTTTAGTTGTCATTCCAAAAGAAAACTTTCTAAATTAAGAGGTAACATAATCATGTGTGACAAAATCATATGTTATGCACTGACTCTTAACTATACCTAGTATGGAGGCGGGTGTGCTTGTTTGATGGCTTCATCCGTGGGTGTTTATTGTTGATGGTTTGCGATGTGTGGCTTTTTTGTACAATGAAATGTGGGTTTTTAAAATGTATATAATCGGTCCTAGGAATCCAAAGCACATTGTTACCATTTTTTATTCCTTCCGTTTGGCGTCCACTTGGTTTTCAAAATGACTGCCTTTCAAACAGTATTTTGCTAGATATCTGGGACTTCTGAGGAAGGAAAAACATAGGAAGGCTGAAATTTGGGGTGCCAATACCAATGTTTGTGAGTCAGGAAACACAAATATCACATCCAGAAAGTCGCAGATAGTTGCCTTCAGGAAGACAAGACATCTTGATTCAAATGGCCAACCATTTTAAATATATTTTTGCTCTCTATCTGCACTTTGATCAAAATGGGGGCTCAAACTGGTTGTCAAAACCATGTTTTGTGAGTCTGTTGAATGCAAAATATTACATTAAAAAAACAGATTGTTTCTTTCAGGCTGCTATATTGAATTTCAAAATTGACCCAACCATTTTTAATATAGACTTCGCCCAATATCTGGACTTTTGAGGAAACATGGACGCCCAATTGTGACATGACCATTTTTGTTTTGCGACGCAACGAACACATATATTACATCCAGAAAGTTGCCAATTGTTTCATTGTCTGGCGGCCCATCTTGATTTTTAAAATGGCCTGCCATTTTAACGTATACTCTCGCTCAATACCTGGACTTCTGGCGCGACCCTGAAGGCTCCATATGTGGCAATAACTCATGTTGTTGATGTAGGAAAATATAATTACATCCAGAGAGTCGCAGATTGTCTCCTCTGGACAGCAATCTTAATTTTCAAATGCGCAAACATATTTTTTACATAACTTGGCCCATATGGCCTTATGAGCAAAATAGCTCCAATGCTCTTCCTAATCAGGTATACATCCTAATGCACCAGAACCACGTAAATCACTGAATCTTGGGAGAGCCATAGCTCGGGTGTTTTTAATGAGTTTGTAGATAGGGTTCAATTTTATCTGTCATTATGTTCCAGTGCAATTTCAAGTATTGAAACCATATCCACAACTATATAATAACGGCTGCAGCCGAGATGATGTTCACCATGTAGCCGCCAAAATGTCCCGGTTTGTCATGAAGTTGGTGGACTTGTCTCAGACGGATAATGCTGAATGTCCGAGCAATTACACAAAGTGGTAAAGGGCCGAGGGACCCCGTGTTTAGGCATGGTAACCCGCCAACTGTGATGTCGAGGGACTACTTGATCAACGCACGATAAACAGTGGCCGGCAACTGTTGCTGGCTTGGCGGTGGGCAACAGAAGATGAGGATTGGAGCGATATCTCCACATAACATATTCTGGTGCTTTGGTCATGTGCTCACGCCAGGTATGGTTGGTCCTCCCATAGGAGGCCATTCCAGTTTATCCTGTAAGTTTTCTTCATGGTCCAGGTCTCAGATCCATATAACAGGATCCTCTCTTCGCAGGTTCTAAAGAACTTCAACTTGGTGACTTGGTGATACCAAATTGGCAAGGTAGTTTATTGCAGGCATCCAAGCTTGTCCTTTGTGTGACAAGAGTCTTTCTGCTGTCGGCAACAAAGGACCCGAGGTATTTGAAGTTCCTGACCTCGTTGCAGGTGGGGAAAGTCGTAGTGCAGATAGGTTGATGATTATTTCCTCATTGACGGTCAGATATTCCGTCTTCTTGGCATTTAGAAGTAGGCTGACTTTGTCTGCAGGCAATTTCTTACGTAATGTTAGTAGATCTTGGGCACCACATATCAGATCGCGTTAAGAGCTAGATCATTCGCATAGTTTTTTTTTTTTTTTTTCAAGGTCTGTGAGATGCTGAGTTGGTAAAGTGTTAGAACGCTTAGTTTTGATTGTGAGTCCTTGTCGGTTCATGAGTCAAGGGATGTCTGAGGATGCAATCAAACCACGTTACAAGAGATAGGGAGAAAGAGATACTATATCCTGGAGGATTAGTTGTGTTTAGGAACTCCTTTGTTCGGCCCACCCATCCATTGGTCTGCACAAAGCTAGAGATGGTATCAACATGAAGGACAAATTGCTTTGACAGTCTCGACTGGGACACCATAGTGGTAAGATATGCCGCATCTCTGGTGCCATGGGTCTCAAAAGCCTTGGAAAAGTCTAATAAACCCACATATTGACTCTGTGACAATGTCAAACGCATGGGAAAAGTCTACAAACACAATTGAAGCTTTTTCTCTTGGAAATGCCTGAAGTCTCTAGGATCTTCTGAGGGCAAGTATTGATGCGCAGTGTGATCTGCCTTTACGAAAACCATTCTGGTTTTATCTGAGAATAGGATCTATCTGAGACGAGTCTGTTGCGCAGCTGGAGTTCGGAGATCTTAGAGGCAGTGGTGACTGTGTGAGTCCTCTGTAGTTTGGGTGGTTGGAGGTCACCTTTCTTTGGTAGAGGAAAGTGAATGGTTTGTTTCCCCAGGTCGGTGTAGTTACAAAAATTCCAACAGTGATAGTGAAAAAAGTCCCCAGCAACCCCTTCCTCCAGATCTCTGCAAGAATGGTTGTCGGGACCAGGCCGTCTTGGGGTTGTTCAGTTCAGTTTACAGGCAGGTCAGCAAGCTCCTCTATAGTGAATGGTCCAGTCTTGATAGGAAGGGACGTTGCTATTTTGTGATTGAAGAAAACGTTCATCAAGGTTAAGGTTATTTTGAAATGGTTTGCCAAGTAGAGAATAAATTGCTGAAAACCAGTTGTGTCGAGGCGCTAGTCGTTGTTTATCTTATCTTATAATTGGTTAGT
Organism: Ophioderma brevispina; assembly: GCA_023653785.1. Lineage (NCBI taxonomy): Eukaryota > Metazoa > Echinodermata > Ophiuroidea > Amphilepidida > Ophiodermatidae > Ophioderma > Ophioderma brevispina. The sequence goes on from JAMKCH010005770.1 coordinate 74,999, forward strand.
GATTTTATAGATGGGGTAGCTTCTTATCAGTCAGCTCCATCAGTGCCTCCCAGGGCTAGCAGATGCTTGTATTGAGATGTTGGTTTTGGTGCAAGTGCTTCAGCCTTGCACTTAACACATGCTCTCAAGCACCACGGTGTTGTAAGATGTGGCATTCAAGGTCTGCTTGAGCTTTGGTGGATTTAGTACGGTACTTTTTGGCTGCAGTGACTTCAAGGGTTTTCTCGGCTTTGATGACTTTGTCATGTGAGGCAAAGGCAGTATTCTTCTATTTCTTCTATTTGTAGCATCTCTTCGTTGGCTGAAGTGACAGCTTCATATACGGTGCTGGCGTTGTCTTCATGCTCATCAACAAGAGTGTTGAACTGTTATGTATGACTAGAGTTATGCTCACAGAGCTTTGTATCTTCCCCTACTTTCTCCAGTCAATTGTGTTCATGGGCTCTCTAGGAGGGGGGTTACTCTGATTGTGATAAACTTATACTGTCACTGAAAGAGACCAGTATTCGATGATCATAACTTCTTAACAGCCTTCAAAAGTGTTGTAGGGCCTTGAGTTCTTAATGCTGCTAATCCACCCCTCTCTGACCCGAATGTAGACCAGCTGGACAAGCTCTCATTTGAGCGGACGGCATGTCCACAGTTCTGACTGTTGATTTTGTTGCAGTGGCAACAAGGCTAAACCGTTTCACAAATTCCCTTACGCACACCCACCTCACAGCTTGGGACCCACCATCTGCACACGAACAGCGCGTCCCCAGGCCCACGTCTAGCACCACAATCTCCAGAGTATGCACACAAAAATAATTGGCTTGGTGGAACTGACCGGTGGCAGTGGCAGTCCATGGTTAAAAGCGAAGGAGAGGAGAGGACAGTAGCTGGATGTAGCAGCAAATGACTGTTTGTTTCATGATTACCCATCAGGGTAAGCTTCAGGATGGCTCATTACAGTGACAAGGCTGACAGTGACTTGAGAGAGGCTTTGGTGAGAAAAGAAACCCCCCACTATATAGTTTTTAATGTACATTTGATTTAGGGGAAGCCGCTTTGGTCTATTGGACTTCTTGTCTTCTTCTTCTCCATATCTGTTTTGTATGTGGGTATATTGTCAAACTTGTCTGATATGAACAAATAAATAAATGATTGTGAAATGATGATGATGATGCTGACTCCCTGTAGCTGCATGTTATTCTCCGGTGGAGGCTGTTATAAGTGCATAGCCATGGGATATTCTCATGTAGTAAATGTTTGATGTGCACAATACGGTATGCAGATGACAGCAATTCATACAGGGTTGCTTCATGGACAAGTTCTTCTTCTTGACTGTTGTTGATCGTGTCTGGACGTTGTATGTGTTTAGGGGGGATCAACCCATCATCCGAATTGGTAGAGACCAAGTTGACTCAATCGGGGCTTTAACCCTGGTGCTACTATGTAAAAATTACAGATTATCAATAATTAGCTAAATAGTAGATGGGATTCGCCGGTCTCCAGCACCCTTTTCTTGTGGGCGACCCCTTAGCCTTATCTTCACGGTAAACACTCTGCCACAACATTAATATCAAGACATCGCAAAACATGTTGGTATCGCACCAAAATGGAGCTTGTTATGTTGTCAGAAGTCCAGATATGGGCGAAGTATATATTAAAAATGGCGACCATTGTTGAAAATTAAGATGGCCACTTGAAGGAAAACAATCTACGACCTTTGAATGTAATAAATGTGTTCCTTGACATCACAAACATGGGTATTGCCACCAAAATGGAAGCCTTTTATGTTGACTCAAAAGTCCGATATTGGGCGCAAGTATATATTTAAAATGGCGGCCATTTGAAATTTACAGATGGCCGCGGAAAGGAAACAATCTGGGACTTTTCGGATGTAATATTTGTGTTCCTTGACATCACAAACGTGGGTATTTGCCACTTGAGCCTTTATGTTGCCAGAAAATCCCGATCTAGAGCAAAAATGTTGAAAAATGAGTGGCCATTTTGGAAATTCACATGTCCGCATGAAGGAAACAATCTGCGACTTTCGGAATGTGTAGTTGTGTTCCTTGACATCAAACATGGGTATTGCCAACAATTTGAACCTTCTGAGGTGCTCAGTAGTCCAGATATAGAGCAAAATATGTTGAAAGCGGTGGCCATTTGAAATCCAAGATTGGAGCAACAAAGGAAGGGATAAAAAATTGGTAACAATTTGATTTGGATTTTCCTGGGGACCATATCTACCCTTTTAAGACCCAAAATTCCAATTGTAGCAAAAAGCCAACAAATGACACAATGTCCCCATACTACTAGTGTAAATTACTAGGGTGTTTGCTATATATAGGAATTGAGAGTGACAGGGTATTGACCCGCAAGGCCATCAAGGCCAAAACTAAACAATCCAGGCCAAAAGCACATGTGGTGTATATCACTAACACTTGACAAGTACTGACCTTGATGTCCAAAAATGGTTCCCTAGGCCTGTTTCTTGGTAGAGACCCTACTTAACAATGAATGCAAAAGAGTCGCCAGACAACTACAGTGAACAAAGTATGACTATAATGGATTTTTGTCTTACAAGAACTATGTACAAAAAAGTGTTACAAGTGTAACATTTCTGCGCAGTTTCTGATGTTATGCCCTGTGTCTTGTGTGTTAATGTATTCCAAGGGGGGGGGGCGAGGTTTTGGGCCCTATAGACCTTTTCCTCGACTCCTCCATATCACTCACTTTTTGTTTCATATGTGTAGTAATTGGAAATAAAGTTTTGTTTGATAACATATGGATTTCTTTCACCCAGCACTCTCATATAGACGTACTTCGTAAGCAACCACAAGGGAAAGACTGCCAAACTACCCCCCAATGAGAAATAAATCAACAATCCCCTTGAACGCCCAACAAGAACATACAAACGGGATTGCAACATTGGCAGGCGCATAGTTCTCCTGGGCATTGGGATAACTGCTTCATCTGGATTAAAAACATTCAAGATGTAATTTAAAAAACATGTTACGTTTTCAGATGATTACTAGAATGAATACAAAGCCGGGAACAATGATTACAAATAATTTATGGGGTAAGAATTGCATTTTGTGGAAGCACCAAATTTGAGTCAGCTTTCAACCGTTAAACAGGCGCATACTAAGGAGACACGACAAAACTAGTGTTCGTATAAAGATAGAAAATCAAATGGCAAAATCCCAGCTAACAATCCTGATATTGACAAATCTTTTGCGACCTTTACTGACTCTCTAAACCCTACGGATCACTGAATATGGATAACTACTCACCTCAAGCGCGGTGTCGTCTTCTTGCGTCACCAACACAAAGAACACCGGGTGATCTCTCATGGCTGTCAGAAGTTCTAGGTACTAAGTAGCGTCTACGGCAGGACTGTAGAAATTGTGACCAGAAGAAACTTGTACTTATTTATATGTAAGTGAAGGGGAAACAAATCTATTCTATGGGCATGACCAGAGGGTGTATTGAGTCATAACACAATGCAACAGTTTGGGAAATTTCACCTCAAATAGGGGCATGTCATAACATAAAAAAAAAATCCTATCGTAACACATAAAACCCTGACTTTTATTGCTCATTTTAGCCCACAAAGTGTTGGGACTTAGGGAAATTTTAGCATGATCATGAAATGCTCTTGTGGTTCTTAAACTTGTGGAACGCTATTTTATCCCTAAGTACTGACATGTGTTTAGTACGTATGGCACACTAGCAATTGCATTATGGGATGGTCAAAAACACCCTTTGGGCCGACAATATATTTGTTTCATTGTGGATATGTTTTTTTAACCCTCTGAGGTCTACCACCTTTCTTAGAGTATCTATGAGGCCATTATACAGAGCTGCAAGCACCTGATGAAAAAAACCCTGAAAATTGAAAAGTAACCGCGACTTACCTTAGGTGAGTTGAATGTTGACTGGAATTCTCTGGTGCTCCCAATGACAAGAAGGAAATTACGTGAGATAAGCAAAAACGTACCGCCCACCAATCAGTTTTACATTACATAGTTAGGCCCAGCCAGAACCTTTATAAGCAATGAGCTTTTTTTTTTTTTTTTTTTTTTTAGTGTATAGCAACATAATTAGCCTTAAGGGAGGGAGGTGGGCACGTAATTTCCTTCTTTTCGTCATCGGGAGCACCAGAGAATTCCAGTCAACCTTCAACTCACCTAAAGGTAAGTCTCTGTTAACTTTTCAATTCTCCGGTGCTCCCAATGGCAAGAGGAAATTCCGTGAGATTTCAAAGCCACTGGGCCTGACCTATGTCCACCTCCCTTAAATCACAAAACATAACAATTAGTATACAGTTTTCTTTGTTAAGTTTTCTCTAAAGAAAACAACAAACTACAAGACTTAAGTTTTTATCTCCGCCCTCAGCTAAATTTAGCATTCACTCAAAAACTGGTGGGAGCCTGCCAACTGCATTATATAAGTTTTAACGGGCTATGCGCTTTGCTCTTGCTTAGTTGATGTCTGATAAAAACCCCTATTTGTTTAGTTTTGATTAATGGTATTTTATTTCTTATTCCCTGCGAACACTGCTTTGCAATTTAGATCCGGAAAACAAGACGTTTGTTGTAGTATGTGGCAAACGTCCTTCCAGCGTGGTCAACAGCAGGTTAAGAATGTCATCTAATGGCACGCAGAGGCACTGGCCTTAGAGGTACTTGCAGCCCGGATACTATGTGCTTTGTAAGCTGTCACATCTACACCTGAAATATTCATGAGTGTCTAATCCACCTTGCAACTGTTGCTGAGCACACTTTTTGTGGGGTTTTGAGTAGCTGATAAATAGTTGGTTTTCATGAAGCAAGTAACGATTTTGTTCTAGGCCAGATTACTCGCTTAGCGCACTAGAAACACAAATACTACTAACAGGAAGATTTTAGTTCTTACCAATTGGGCCTTAATCCAGGCCTACTCTGTTTTCAAATATGCACTGGCCCAATGTGCAACAGTTACTTGTTTTTCACTACTGTCATATTTTGTACATTCAAAGCAACAAGGTTTGTGATCTTGCTGACAGAACAATGGCAATCCAAAGTACTGTTTTTAGAGTAAGGTCTTTAAGTGAAAGTTTTGCCAAGGAGACATGCTCCGTATCTTCAGTAGCAACTTATCTACATCCCACGTTTCTGTTGTAGCGGGAGTGGTGAGTCTAAGGGTTAGACTCCCTCATAAATTTTGTAAACCATGGGTGTGCTCCATTTGGACAAAAACCTTTTTTGTACATAATAATCTGCGACAGAGCACTTCTAGCTGTTTTATAATTGCACTATAACTCAAACCCCCATATTATCAATAAGTTCTGTAAGAAGCTAGACCTGGGTGTGACTTGCTGCACGCTATCAATCTGCCTTTGAAGACAAAACATTGTGTTTTTTTTTTTTGGGGCCATCTTAAAGGAGATGTGTATTGTTATGTGTCCTCTTCGCCATGCGGCGAGCCATAATGTGGTAGCCCTCTTGATTACTTCTTGTTTCTAAGCGTTTCCGGGATGTTTCGCCGCAAACTAGTTGAGTCTCTCTTTCTTAATGGGTGGAGTCTTTCGCTGCGGCAGCCGAAGAAGATTGTCCGTCTTTGGTAGCAGTATGGGGTCTTGTACTAATAAGCTTAAAAGATTTGTGAACCATCCTTGAGTTGCCAAAACGGGGAAAATCACAATTGCTTGAGCGCAGTCTTGGCGGATCTCTTGAAGGCAAGCCCTAAATGCTGAAAGGCGGAAAGATATAGCTGAAGTGTCATGCCAAGATCTAGTGAATGCATCTACAAATGCGCATGTTGGGTCTATTAACCAAGACACATACTGTTCGCTCTTTGCATTAAGTCTACTTGCAAACAAGTCTATTTGTGGCTGCCCAAATGAGGCCAATATTTCACGAAAAATCTTGGCATCAAGGACCACGTCGGTTCCTGTCATTTAAAATTCCGGCTTGCAAGTCTTGCCATCTATGTTTTCAAGCCAGGATGTGTGGCCTGCGAGACACCACATTCATCTTTCTCAGAAACCATTGCAAATATCTCTGGCTAGTAGATTCAATTCGCGTTTGTTTTCCCCCCAATGAATTTATATATGATAATGCAGTGGTGGTATCACAAGCAGCTGAACGTGTTGGTTCTGTATGTTATCTTTGATGACCCTTTTAACGCCAAGTAAATTGCGAGCAATTCAAGGTAGTTTTATGCTGGTTTTGTTTTAGTGCAATCATCTACCCCTGTGATTCACCATTACAGTGTTGCCCCCCAGCCAGCTACGGGAGGCATATGTAGTTATTATCAATTGAGGATTTTCCCTAAGGATCTCTCTCTTTGGTCAGGAGAGATTCCACCCACCATGCTAGTTCGCCTTCATTTCATTTGTAACATGCATAATTGCATCATAATTTCCATATGTCTTTAAGGGCCTATCGTTCTCTCCCCTCCAATGTTCTATAATGAAGGGGGCCCTGTTCCACCCATGGAAATGCGGCACAATCATGCCATAATTCTTGCTACATTCTTATCGTGCATCTTTTTGTCTTTTTCTTTTAGCTTTTGGCATCCTGACAACAACTGCGCGGTTGTTTTTCTTCAGTTAATGTTACCTGCATTAATTCAGAGTCAATGATGACGCCAAGATAGATAATTTTCTGACTGGGTGGTTAAGTACAGATTTTTAATAGTTCCACTGTGAACCCCAAATTCTCTAGCATAGTTTTTGTTTCATGATTGTTCCAAGTAATCTTGGTCACATCCGCTAGTAAAAGCTTGTCATCGAGTGTACCCAGTAATAGTGTGTCCTAGCTTCCGTAATGCAGCGTATACTGGCTTCATCATTTTGTGTATTTTCTGGGGGCACACGCTAACCCATTAGGCAAACAGGCAAATGATACAATTATGTACCATATGAACCTTAGGTATTTTCTAAAGTCTGTGTTACTGGTACGCAGTAGGTAGGCATCTGTATGTCTATTACTGCCATGCTACAATCTGTGTAACTAGCTTTAGGGCCGACTCGAAAGTCTCCATTTTGAAGTGATGATATTCTACACTAGCGTTAAACTCTTTCAGTTCAAACTAATTCTATATTTTCCACTGTTCCTTTCTCAGAAAAATTCCTGAGATGAACTCCCCATCTTCATGATTAACTTCTTCTACAAATTGCTTGGTTAAGAGTTCATATGTCCTACTTATAATCAATTTATCTTGATCATTGACAATACATGTCTAGTTTCTTCCCTATTGAATGGTACTTCCCCCTGTTCAAACTCTATGGTACAACCTGTTGATGTCTGGATAATGTCTAAGGCTGAGGTAATGTTCAGCCACGGAATCTATATTGTTTCAGTTTGCCTGCAATAAACCTCTGTGGGTGTTCTGACAATGGGCATTGTTTTAGAAGCTAGAAATATTCCTAGGCGAGTTTATGCCTGTCTTACCTCACCTTGATTCTTTCTGTTGGGTCTCGGAGGTCTCTCTAGGCGCTCCTTCTTGCTCTGACCCTTGATACATTGGGGGTTGCCATGTGGTACCCCAGGTCTTGGGCAGTATGCCCTGGTGCGTAGCCATAGTGCGGGGGCGCTCTGCCTCTGCCTCTATCGAGGCGCGAACTCTGCCATGTGAATGGATTCTGATGCTATTAGCATTCTGTTTGTCGTCCCCGATTTCTATTGTTCTTGAATATTGTCTCCAAAGAGGTAGGATGTGTTTCAATACTTGGTGAACACAAAGGGGCGGACGCACTCAATGTCAGTTTCAAGACGATCAGTCTCCTCATGCAAGGGTTTGTATATGGTATGCATGTCCTAGCAGGGCTATCCCCCTCGAAGCACGCACTAGCTATTTACTTGTAGTTGCTGTTGTTCTGGATTATTTGTCATTTCAATCGTGGCAAGGCTGACCCCTGCCCTTGGCTATGGCCGTTTGTATGACTTGCAGTCTCTCGTCGAAGGTTCTGGTCTGGTGTTTCAGTAGTTCCAGACTAGTTCATTACCTTTACTTCAGTAAGCGTAAGGGCAATTTTTCTGTCTGTCAGATCTTGTTGCGGACAGTTCCTTAAACGGTCTTTATTGAGGCTCCCTGGATTACACTTATTTGCAATGTCAGCGATACCTTGATCAATAATGGCTGCAAGTTATGCTGATCGATATATTGTTCAGCACTTCTTTGAATTTAGTTGCCTAGTTGGATTCCCACCTTGGGTTGTATCTTGGGCTATCAACTCCTTTGCCCGGCAGCATGATCGGGGCTTGAGCCACATTGGTCTCAAGTCTAGTTCATGTCTTTTTGGTGGTGCTTCTATTTCCAAAGACTCGGATCATTTATCTTTGAGGGTAGTCACTGCTGATATTGTATTCCGGCTCACTGCAGGATAGCCTGAGGAATACAATAGTCAGATGGGCTGTACTGATTCATATTTTCCCTGATTCATGATGCTCAGAACAGGATTGCATTATGTTCAGGCGATTGGCCAACTGTATTACTATACTCATTAAGGCTTGTTCAACTATTGCTGCTTGTGTGTTGTTTTTGGATCATTTTTGTGTCTTGTCCGGACTTTTTTCTGGATGTCAGAAAAACCGCAATAAGAATCAGATACAGTTTCTCGTTTTCTTAGTATTTGTGTATGACGATCGCGGTAGACGACCGCGCTGTCGGGCGAATCCTACGAATGTCTTGCCTTGTCCGCTTTGATTTCCGGCTCCGCGCAGGATTGTCCGAAGTTACTTGCTGGCCATCCCAGCGGCGGCGGCTTTTTGGTTTAGTTTTTGCACTGCTAGACATCGCGTTCCAGCTGTATTCCTTCTTGATCTTGTATTTGAAAGATTCCCTTCAAAACAGTCTATTTTCCGAATGATTTGCCACGCAAAATCTCATACCCTGATCTCCCTCATTTTCTTACATCTCCTTGCTCTTACCACTTTACCCTCCCTCGGTATTCCCCTTATACTTGCTTTTCTGCCATTCTTCCCCCTTTGGTGTCCTCAGCTCCCATTGTGGCATTTTTTTTACATTCCTTCCCCACGCGTTTACCCCCCCCCCCTCCCCTCGTCTGTCTCTCCTCTCTTCTCCTTCCTTCCCTTTCTTTTTTCCCTCGAGCTCCCAGTTCTCTTTTCCTTCCCTTGCTTTTCTTCTTTGCGCTTCCTCACATATGATCAAATGGCGGCTTGTTTTTGCACTGATTGGTGCGGTACGTTTGCTATCTAACGGAATTTCCTCTGCCATTGGGGAGCACGGAGAATTGGCGCGGGGTCCAGGGGCCCGCCTTAGCCCCCCCCGGGAGGGGACAGGGGCAGAGCCCCGGCGGGGGCCCAGGGGGCCAGCGCACCCGGAGCTCCTGGATTTTAGCATTGAAATCACCTAGAAAGTCAATTGGAGTACAAATTTCTTGAAAAAGTATACATGATATTTCAAACAGATGGTAAATTTTTCATTGAAAATATGCTTATCTCGTTGACAATCAGTTCAGCTTAAATCAGATTATGATAGATGTTCAAACAGGCATAACATGATGGGCTGACTTACATCATGCCGACCTAGCCTTGCCAGCTGGATGGTGCTGTTAAAAGTCCTCACAGCAGCGGCTTGAAAACCAGCTGGTACTTGTGCATTTTTCAATGCCCTCATGTTTTTTTTTTTGTACATGATATTTTTGTGACCATTTGATCCTTAGATCGCTTTCTTCACGACGATCCATAATTCGCGCGTTGCTACACCATGATCAGTGACCATGGGTGACGGTCCATGTCATGCATGTGCACCAGTCCAGCTTGGTTCAGTCTCCTCATGTACTTGATAAAATCGTCATTGTCATCTTTCTTTTCCAACCGATGACCAGTTACATTAATTTCTTTATCTTCTTTCTATCGCTTGTAAATCCCAGTCAGTTTCAACAAATTTCATTTTTGATACCGAAAGTAATTACGGCCAACAAAACCATGATAACAACAATCGCGCGCCTCGCTGATCAACTCCTTATACAGAGCCTGTAGGATGATGCGCTTACGGTACCCGTCATAAGATTTCTTGTAGAAGGTACGGTATGTCGGATCGAGTCGAGAAACCAACGACACGGGTAAATTTTGAGTTTGCCGGAGGGGAGCGTTATATAGCACTAACTGCTCGTCGCTAGAGGTAATGGCACATCATTTAATTTTGGGCCACCAGACGACGGAAACCGGGTTTGTGAAAAACTGTAATAACAAACAAAAAAACTGAAAAAACGGAGGGGACAGTTTTTGGGTGTGGTTGTTTGAAACGACGTGCATCAATGATGCAGAATCAAATCAAATTGGGATGGTTAAGGAATGGTAGTTGTGGGGTCATAGGTCATGTAGGTCATCACAGGTAAATGACATATATCCCAAGGGTCTTGGCCAGTGGTTATCTTGAGCAAGTTTGGTGGACTATACAACTTACTAGTAATTGGAAAGAATGTTTTGGATGATTTTGGGATGGTCAATGGTCAAGTAGGGTCATTGGCAGTCAAACGGGCAATTGGGCCATAAAAGGGCGATTCTGTCCATACATAAGAGTTCTGGGAAGGGTGGTTGATCTTAAAAATCATTATTGTACTAGGCTGTCCCTCGGGTCTGCGGTTCCTTTGACATTTAATGAACCCTGATGACTGTCATGACCTTTAAAATTTTAGTCATCAACAATCGACCCCACCCAACAAGTTTCGCCTGGATGAAGTTTACCCCATTTGACCTTGCAGGACCCCTGATGACCTGTTGTGGACTAATAACTTACCCCATACCAAAAACTCATAGCATCCGTCAAAGCATGGACAAGTAACCCAATAACGACACCTGGATAACCCTTTGAACCCCAAAATGGCCATTGAAAACATGACCACAAAACTGTATGGCGACACTCTCCCCATACCAACACTAATATCCATACGTAAAAGCCACGGCCAAGATACCCTAAAAATGACCCCTCCTGAATGACATTTTGACCCCAAAATGACCCCCTCGAAAATGTGACCACAAAACTCCTATGGCAAAACTCTACCACCATTACCAAAACTATATCCTCCATATATCAAAGCACAGCCACGTTACCCGATAACGACCCCTGTGATGACTTTGGACCCCAAAATGACCCCCTCGAAAACGTACACAAAACTCGTACGGCGAAACTCTACCACATACCAAAAACTCAATACATACATCCAAAAGCACAGCCACGTTACCCGAAACGACCTTTGTGATGCCCTTTGACCCCAAAATGGACCCCCTCAAAACATGACCACCAAAACTCGTACGGCGAAACTCTACCACCATACCAAAACTCGTATCCATCACGTCAAAGCACAGCCACATACCCGATAACGACCCCTGGATGACCTTGACCCCAAAATGACCTCGAAAACATGACACAAAAACTCGTACGGTAAAACTACCACCATACCAAAACTCATATTCCATACATCAAAGCACGGTTTTAAAGTTACCCGATAAGAACCCTGGATGACTTTGCAGAGTAGTTGCCAACATTGGGGGATTCGAATCAGGGAATTTGATCTTGGAATCAGGGAGCTTTGATTAGAATCAGGGAGATAGATTTAAAAAACAAATAGCGCGCATTTCAGTGTAATACCTCCTCAAGAGGGATTTACAGCAAATGATATTGTCTTAAAGATCGATTGAAAGCTTCCACATTTAAGGAATGTCAGTAGGAACGTAGTCCATTTGGATTTTTTTTTAAAAGAATGACATGAAAAAGTTTGAAGTAGAAGTCAATGTAAAGGTTCGTAACTTGGAAACGAAGGCCACATACATAGTTATTAATGCCGTCTGTGAGGGATAGAGCTCTTAAAATAAAGCGGTCCATAAAAATTGACTGACAGGGCTCCGCCGTTGACAGCTCCCCATTTAAGGAACTGTCAGTAGGAACAAGTTAATAGGAGATTAAAAAAAAATTATGAAATGGAAAAGTCAAAGTAAAAAGTCAACTTTAAGGCTCCTAACTTGAAAACAGAGCCATCTACAAATTAACATGCACATGAGATAGAGCTCTTAAAAGAAATCTTTCCGAAAAAAATTGACAGGGGCTCCGACGGTCTGACAGACCCCGTTTAGGGACTGTCAGTGGGAACAAATGGTCCACAACCAGGGCACGAAAATAATTATAACCTAAACTTTTGCACTATAGCAATGATGGGGGCAATATTCAAAACGGCAAACAGCAAATCAAAAAAAGGTTCATTACCGTGTAGGCCTATCCCCTTTGCACCACTGAGTTAATTTGTTAAACACTTTAAGACCACAGCATTAGACTATAGACGTTAAATGTTAATATACAAGTAGGGAGAAGAAAAACTGTCAGAAACCAAAGAATATATTATCTTTTGCCTAGAATGTGTTACTTATTTCTTACTTTTATAAGTGTTTATTGTATCTCAACAAGCCATAATTTTCCATGACCATGAATGACCTTTGACCCCAAAATGACCCCTCGGAAAATGTTGTGACCATAAAACTCGTCGGCGAAACTCTACCACCCATACCAAAACTCATATCCATCGTCAAAGCACGGCCAAGTACCCGATAACGACCCCTCCAATTCGTGACCACAAACCTCGTACGTCGGAGATCTACCACCACACCAAAATTCTTATCCGTAGGTAAAAGGACGGTTGAAAAACACATAGCAGCACAAAACTCCACCAAAGTTGAATTTTTTAGTATATAGATTTTTGGACCCAAATCGGGGTCAAAGGTCACATAGGGCCACCAGAGGTAAAAAGGGCACTTGGGTATATAGGTCATTCTGAGCATACCAGTAAGAGTCCTGGGACCAGTGGTTCCTTTAGTTGGTCATAGATTTAGTTTCAGAAGTGTTTTATTATGTAGATTGACAAAATGGGTCAACGGTCATATAGGGTCATGAGAGGGGCCACTCTATAGAATCTACTCAATAGGGAGACTGGTAAGTGGTTCTTTTGACTACGTCTGAAGGTAATCGGCAAATTACATAAACAATGTACGTTCACAAATCCAGGTTCCCACGGCAATGCCTTACAATGATCTGTAATGCTGCAAGCTTGATAACAATCGTATATGCCATCTCTTTTACAGCAAATACATGACGCTTGGTTTTGCAGACATTATAAGGATATCAGCGGGGTCATGAACTACTGGTAGCAGGGCAAATTGTCGGGTCTTAGGTTTTTTTTAAATCGATATTAATTTTCGCGAGGTTCAGGCCACTTTGAGGGAATTATCCTCGAGCAAAAATAGAGGATTATGATTGACAAATTTTCGGGACTCTTGTTGAACAAATTTTTTTTAGGATTATTCCTAGTCACAATGTAAGGAATGTATGTCAGATGGTTCCAAAGATTTCCACTTAATAATGCTTACCACTGTATCAACGAAAACGGGACATTAAAAGGCAAAAGTCGAATGTGAGGCCAATCATGTAGTGGAGAAGCACCGTCGACACAACTATCTAAAACCCGTCCAAAGAAGGAAAGGTGTTTGTCGTCCCAACTCGCAAAAGAATATAGTATCTCAGTGAGCAGGTTATAAAAATATTCCAAATTCTGCCCCACCGCTGTCGCAAGTGAATACCTCATTTTGTTTACATATTTATAGGATCGAATATTTAGGGACGCACCACATTTGACTCAAGGGGGGGTTTGGAAAGTTTTCTAAAAAAAAAAACTCACCTACCATTGATGACAAAAAAAAAAAAAAAAACTTTCCCCCACTTTCCGTTAAAAAAAAAAGAACCCCCTTTACCCAACCACCTTTATACGAAAACAACGTCCTCACCGAAGCCAAAAAAACACCAACACCCAATACAACAGATCCAATGACTTGAAGAAAAAAAAAAAATTGCCTCCAAAAAGCCAACGAAAAAAAAAACTTGCCCTCACCCAAAACTTCCAAACCCCCCCCCACTTGAAGGTCCTAATGGTGCGTCCCTTATATCTAGAAAACCTAAGATATTAAAGTCCTTCAACTTTCAAAGGACCACTTATGAATACCAGGGGAAACTGGATTTCAACAGTTTCAAGGTGCCGTTTAAAAACGAGATTCCAACGTAGGGCAATCGTGTAGAGGTATTACAATTGGTGCTTTAGCAGCATGTCCATTGTATCGAAAAACAGCCAACAAGAACTTAATGACAACCAGATAAGGATTTTTCTCAGCGTACACCACAATTGTTTCTCAAGACCTCCCCAAAAAAATATAACCAATATAAATAACTAAACAAAAAAACTAAAAATTCTACACTTGCGTCGAAAAACCAACAACAACAAACCCAACGTTTCATCCATCCGATACCCTAAACACTAAGCATAGTCGGTATGGTCTAAATGCCATATGGGAAAAAAAGCTGGCCTTCTGCAAAGAACGATACCACGATACCAATTTTAAGGTATGGACTTAATATTTTGAAGTTTTGCTTAACTAAAGTAGGCAAATTGCACTTTTGCTGAAAATTCTTTGAGAATTGGTGCAAAATACCGAGTTCTTAACATAACTCAAGTTTGATTTTTCAAGTGTAAAACAAACTTCTTTTGTGTCATCTCTATATAGTAGGGTGACCTTCATCCAGGGAAAATTTGTTACGCTAAATCTACTCAAGTCAAATGAACTGGTACACTGTGTTGCCTCAGTCCCTGGTAAGCCATTGGTAGATATGGTTAAAACGATCACCATTTACTTTTCGCCCGAAGAACCCCCTAGAACCGGGTTAATAGGTGCACACATAACCCAATAGCATTCAGTAAGAAAACGGACAAGCACGGCATCAAATTAGGTCCAAAAACTTGACAAAAAGATACACAAAGTTACCTAACTGCCTTCCTCACTAAAATCCACAAAATAAAACCTACGGCGAAAGGCCATTACCTCCAAAACAAATTGCCGAATTTTCGGGGAAAACGGAACATATTAAAACGGCAATCCCCCCCCGGACTAGTTCGCAAATAAGAGCCGACATTAAACACGCCGCTCTCGATGATGGGCAATAATCCATCAAATTCCAAGAATTGATGGATTAAAAAACCTGGATTTTCCGGGAGAAAAAATGGAAAACTGGCTCTCTGATTCTATGATTAGCAAGAAATACCTCAAAGGTTACCAATCAAATTAAAATTTATATATCTGTACAACCTGGTTTTCTTATGTCTCAAATTGGCTAAATATATTTTACACTCCAATGACCCACCAAACGCTCGGCTGATCATATCGGGGGGGGGGTTAAAATTTGCTGTAGGCAAGTAAAACCAGCGGTTTGTTGTGCAAAATATGGATCCATTTGTATTGAAAATGCTGAAGTAAAGCGAGTGAAACAAATCTACAATTTTTTTAAGATTCAAAATTTTTTCAATTCCATTTTTTTCTAATTATAAGTTTTGCCACTTCTAAGTTTATATACAACAGTTTATCAAGGGAAACTACAAAAATTTCTGGCCTTTTCACGGTAAACCAAAAGAGGACAAAAGGCAAGAGAACGACATCTCAGCATGTATGACACAATTTATCAACCAAGACCAAATTAGTACTCCCAAGAATCAATTTACAAACTAATTGTAATATATCAATATCGTATGGAATAATATCTAATATCAAAAGTACACATAATGTTAAATAAATATATCAATCATCTTAAAAAATATTTAAAAACACAAAATACAATTTTAATTGGAAATAAAGTTCTGGGATTTAAAGTCCTTGGGCAGCTATTATTAGCCAAATAATAATGCCAAAATGCCGGTTTTGGTTTTATTTGTGTGATTGCATTTTTTGACCCAATTTTTTTTTTCTTTACTTCCCTGAAATTAAAAAAAAAAACCTAGGATTTTTGCGCGGTTTCTCGGCTTTCGCGCCACTCCATAAAAAACTTAACATTGTAGTGACATGTCCTACACGCATTGCCAATGATTGCAAAGTAGTCCTGCAGCTATGCTGGCAGCCCCACAAAAACATCAGGGTGAGGAAGTGAAGTGTGAGCAAAAAAAACTAAAAAAGGCACCTCCATACCAATTTTAAAGCAATGCGCACAATGTTTTGAGACAAACTTCTTTTTTAATGACATGCATTCAAAGTCTCTAATTGATTAAAAGCTATATAGTATTTTTAATTTATTCGCTGCATTTTGTAGAAAATAAATGAGTTGGAAGCTTGGTATTCCTATGTACCTTGGACTTCTTACCTTTTGCTAGTTGTGCAAATTCAATGAGCAGGAGTGTTCCGTCCTCCCCTTGTGAGTATACATGCCACCATCTTTATACTACAAAAAAAAAAAGATTAAACCAAAACACATAATTCCTTAAGTGAGGTACTGCCCAACATTTTTTTCTGGAATTACTGGTGGATCTTCCAAAAAAAATTCACCTCAAATGATACCATTGCACTTAAAAAACATCGGTGAAATTGTAAGTAAAGAATTAAGTTAAGATTATAATGCGAACCTACCCATATCTTTTTATTCATACTGCAAAATTATTAACTCATAATATTTAGGCGTTTATCCTAGGTGCTGTCGGGGCATGCACCCTCTTCCTCCCCGTCTCTTTGGATCATTGTATTGAAATTACTTACACGACTCCCCAAGTCTCCTTAGATCATTGTATTGAAATTACTTCATTTTGATACATTTTATCAATTTGAGAACCAGATAGGTATGCAAGGGGGGGGGGGGTGGACAAAAATTACTGATAGTGGCTTTAAAGGCACTATCAATGATCCACCCATAATAGTCAAAATATTCAAAAGTAGCAGGAGTAGTCTAAAAGTACAGGATAAGTCTGTAGAATTTGCGTAAGTTATTTTTTTCCAAATGCAAATAATGCCAAATTCAAAGACATGAATCTCCATTCAATTACGCATTTTACAAAGTGTCCGTACGGACAGTAATGGCTATCCGATTTTGTCTTTATTAGGTTGCTTTCAGCCTTATAACTTGCAGGGTATGTTAGGATAGCTATAATTGTTACAGATATGCAAAAATCTGACTTTTGATTAATTTTTCGATTTTCTGATTTGGCAAATCACTGTTAGTGCCTTTAAAAATAACAGTATATAAATTGACCATATTCATAGAGATAGAAATAATGCACTGGTACTGAGCCTGTACATAATCACCTTACTCATCATTCCTGAAAAAATATTCTGCATAAATTTAAGGCTTAGGGACACTTACGCATTCAAGCATCTGCGACATCTTATCTTCGTTTCCTAACCTACTACTGATCTTTGAAATTCATATTCCTAAATACTACAGGATATGCAGGTTCTGCTTGCATGTACTGTAAAAAAGTGGACTCAAATGTACTGATTGACGACTTCAAAATAATATACATCTACTTGTGATTCCATAATTAATCAACACTTTTTTTAAATAAAAGAAATAAAGGGGATGCGCAATTTTGAAATAGAGTATAAGACTTTGTGAGACCTAATTTTGGCATGCATGTTAAAAATTAGGTTTTATGAACAGAATGAAAATGTGGATTTCTGAATGCATATTTTTTTAAATAATTAAACATTTAGATTGTGGCACAACACGTAGTTTAAAAACACAATTTTAGATGGACTTCACCAATTTTTGTTTTTGTAAATCCATATCCAAAGATAGGTCTGAAGTGGCTTATGAATGCCAGCAAAATTCTGCTCTTAAATGAGATTGTACCTCAAAAAAGTAATTAATTTCACAAGACCTTGATGAAATAAATTGACTTTTGCCTGCATGACCGAGCTAATTAAAATTGGATTACCCCAATTTTAAATATACAAATTGTTATTTCAAAAACATAAGGATAATTTACAGCTAAATCATTTGGAGGGAGGTTTTGGTAAAATATTCAACTCGCACCACAATCACAACACCAAAAAATATACTAATAACCATAACAATAGTTTAATTGCTAATGCAAATACCCACAACCAAACATCAAAAGTGGTTATAAGGGGCTGGACAATATTTATGCAAAGTGATTGGAGAATTTCAAACATTTTGAATTCATGAACAAGATTCACACTCTCTCCCCCTGTGTTCATTAAAAGAATGCATTCCCCTTTTAATCCCCAAATTTGTTCATTTGAATAAAAGTGTGTTGATTTTAAGCCACTCATATATTTGATGTTGGAATTATGGAATTGATTTGGGATATCGTGATCGCGTCCTCATCGGTGGGTGAAAGCAGGGTGTATATCACTAAGTGTAGGGCACAGAACTCACACATTGCGATCATTTGCTTGGTAATACTACTTGGTAGTAATATAAGCCACTCTAATCATTACCTGTTCTTGCATTTAATAATATAAAGCATGTTCATGGATTCATAGCTTTCTACGACATAGACAACTCCTGGTGCATGTGATCTTGTAATAGCTCTTGTGCCCCCCAAGGCATGAGCAGGGACAAACACCACAACCAGTGGCAGCATTAGACTTCTTTTTCTGGGGTGAAAATGGGTGGGTTAATTTTTTTTGGGGGGGGGGAAGATCATTTTTTTTGAAGATTTTTTAAAAACCAATTTTTGACCAAAATTGCTGCATTGTACCAAAATTCGGTATTTTTGGCACCAAATTGCTGATTTTTTGGCCAAAACCTTATTTTCTTATGGCTGGGAGGGGACACTGGCGTAAAGAAAAAAAAACTTGTGGAAAAAATGTTTCCCCCGTGCCAACTCTGGCACCACCGTTGAGACAATAAAACACCACAGCCCAAAAATGATTATGCCATCACACGACATGAATTGACATGATATTCCATTGGTTATCTATGTAGACTTCAATTTAATCAGGAAACCCATTCACACCAAAGTAGTCCATTACACCTGTAACAGAATTATCGGCAGAAAGAGTAGTTTAATATAGAGTGAAAGGAGAGCCTCCATATTTTTTAAAGGATTCCCATAAGATTTTTGGAGCTGCTTAATGCAAGTCTGCTGAATAACTTGGAAGGTTACCTTTAAAGGGGCAATTCGTAATCAATAACCCCATAACGCTCGGCCCCCAAATTACCTCGAAAAAGTTGAGATTTTTATTCATCTGAACCGTTAACAATATTAATCCATGTGTACCAAATCCTTGACGTGCAAACTCGGTCGTACCTGTAAGACATTCACGATTTTGTATTTTCTGTCCGTAAACGGACAGAAAGTATATCACAGTGGCCTACGCACGTGGGAACACGTATTGCTCATAACACAAAACCGCAAGCTCAGGATCAACTCAAATTTTGTGAATAGCTTTTCTTCAAGGATATCTAGTGAACCATGAATAAAACAGAAGGTGCTGGAATCATGAAATGCACCTTTAATAACCTGTGTTATTCATTAAAGGCACTCTCAGTGATCTGCCCAAAGGAGTCCAAATATTCAAAATTTGCAGGTAAAAGTGAAGGATAAGTCTGTAGAATTTGCAAAATTACTTTTTTCCTAATAAAATATGATAAAAATGGCAGAAAACAACAGCGTTCAAAGATATAAATCGATATTCAATTACGTATTGTATTAAGTGTCCGTACGAATACGGACAGTAATGACTACAATATGGGATTTTGTCTTTATTAGGCTGCTTTCAGTCTTATCACTTGCAGGGTAAGTTATGGGAGCAATACTTGTTGCAGACATACAGAAATCTGATTTTTGATGATTTTTTGATTTTCTGATTTGGCAAATCACTGATAGTGTCTTTAAATGATTGGCAAAAGAACTCGGCAACAAACTATACTGGTTAGAACCATACCAGGAAAAAGTGGAGAACTTGCAAAGGGAACCACATTCCCGGAAAATTTTGCTATTTGGAGGTAAATTGTCCTCTAAAAAGAAATTCATAAGAATTGAGAAAAACTTGGAGGGAAATTTTTGTTTCCGGGAAGTTAGCACTTTTTCCAGCTTCGTACAAAGGCCAATTGTAGGGAAACAATATCATGTCCCATTGGTCGGCGCGCACAACACAAAACACAATCACTCACTTCCATATTTTGGTTCCATCTAGCAGCTGCCAACTTGATATCGGGGCTTTCTTCATCAGCTTAGGCCTACTACGTCTGCCATAACTGGAGCCATTTTTGACAATGACACAACCATGGTGCATAAAACTTACGAAGATTAATCACTATAATTAAATCCTATGGATTAGCTACATAAGTGCACTGACCACGGTGCAATTTTAACCCATAGGAAAATATTTTGTACATTGTGCATGTAAATCGTTGACCTATGACATGCTTGACGTCATCGCAACAGATTCATTGATGAAAATTTCCGGAATCTGTCAGAGCTTGGCAATCACAACAATCATGTCTGTGCTGATATTACCCACAATTTGTTATTCCAAGAATGGCAGAAATGAATTTGAAAATCGACAATTTGGGGCAATTATTGTTTCTTCATGAAAAATTAAAAAAAAGGAGAGGCCTAGACCACTATTTAGAAAAGCATCGACTATTTTATGTTGAGAAAATCAATCCAAACAAACATCACTAGAATTCTGTATCCACCACTAGGGCGTATTATTTTGTATTTTAAAGAAAATATCAAGGTTTCTTTTCCTTTCTTCTTTTGATCACATCTTGTGATGTATTTTAGGTTATGTTTTAAACCAAAGAACACTTGCAAAATCAGTTCTAATGTGAGGTGTTTGTTTGACACAATATGTGTAGGTGTTAGAATCACGATGAAGTGTGAACTGACTGTTACTGCAAAATATATGATAAAAAATATGAAAAATTAAATAGGTGCCTCAATTATGATTTGCAAAAAATGTTATGGGAAACCCTAACATTGACTTTTCAATGGCCTTATCCTTTTGTCCACCTAAAAAAAAAAAAACCGCATGATGAATTGTTTAAAAAATCCATAATTTCCCTTTTGACCAATCACCAACATTGTACTTAATAATGGTGGTAAGCCAAAGAGGGCTAGAGCTAGCCTTAAAGACATCTCATTGATTCACTCGAAATAGTCAAAATATTTGAAATGTGGCATAAATAGCTTTAAATTGGGGAGGATAAGCTGTATAATTTGCCCCTAAGTTATTTTTTCCCAAAGGTTGGCCACAGAAAGAAAGAAAATGCAGTCTTCAAAGATACCTCCATTGAATTACGGTCGTATTGTAGTACGTGGCCGTTCAGACAGTACTGATAAAATATCGATTCTGCGCTTATTAGGCTGCTTCTGGTCTTCATTTGCAGGGTATGTTAAGGTATCCGACTTGTTTACAGACATGCAAAAAATCTTTTTTGGTGTTTTTTACTTTTTTATTTTTTTCGATTTTATGATTAGCAAATCACTGATATGGTGCAATTGAGCCAATCAGAAATCACTGTATGAAAATTGAAAGGCAGGTAGTGTTAAAAGGGAATTAATATATCTCTTCACCTTCACACTTAATTCACCACATATATACTTGAAATCTCTAACAATCACACTATTAATGATCACATGACCCTGTCAACAACCAATAGAGTTGTGCTAATTGTATCAGTTAATCATCATTTTTTTCTCAGGCTGTTACTATGGAACGCTGTCCATATGGGGAGCTATTCCTTTTCCGTGGATTTTATTTTTTATATAACATCGATCATGCCATATAGGAAGTGATGTGTAAAAGAGGGAATGTTTGGGAATTTAACGAGCGTTTTGAAATTGATTTGATATGACTTAACGGATTTTATTGAGCTGGAGGAAGGAAATGAAATTTTTTATCATCAAACTGAATATTTTTCCCATTGTACTTTTTAACCATGTGCTTAGGTCTTTTTTCCATTATTCGAAATTATAAATAATACACATTTTGATTTGGTTCACTGGAAATGGCTGCATTTGTAATATATAAGGTCACAAATACATTCATCATGTTTTCAAATGGAAATCAATTTTTCAATCCTTTTTGGAGATTAAAAAAGAAAGCAAAATGAACAAAATAAGTATGCCTTCTATTACTCTCAATAATTGTTATTTTAACATCTTTCTTTTTTTTTTTTTTTTTTTAATCAATTTAATTTTGGTACAGTTTCAAATTATCCATCCTAAATCCGACCGGTGCTTATTACTGGGTCGCCACTCAGTTCTTTTTTGTGCCGATGAGCAGGCTGGAAAAAAATGTCAAATTTCTTCCCTGGACAATCGTGTGGCTCGTTTTTTTACTACCACAAAGCTTAATGACACTGAGGAGCCCAACACAAAATGTGTATCAGCAAGCTGAATTATTTTGTGATGTATAGGGTCCAGCCTCAAAATAACGGGCGCATGGCGCAAATTTGCGCCAGTATAGCCTGCAAATGCGCCTGGGAACGGCGAAAAAATAGTAGCCAGGCGCAAATGTAACCTTTAAAATTCGCCCCTGAGCTGAATACTTCAACATTAAAAACTTTATAAAAAATGGTCCGTGATATTTATTAGTTGCGATAGATAATGGTCTAACCTGTCTTTGAGTATTCCAGTGGTGGTATTTTTTGGCTTCCCTCCGCGTTCCGGACCCCGTCTCAAGCTGAGATGATAGTAGTATATTTTTCATTAACCCTTTTTACTGAGAATAATCATGAAGTGATTATGACGGTCATCAATTGTGTACTGGATCGATCGGCGTACTTATAAATCTGACCATATAATTGAGTAATCAGTTATGAATTGGTGGTCGGGAAAAGAACAAATTTTGCCGATTACACTTGCCGATGAACGCTTGCTAGCATGCTAGCAAGGAGTAAAATTTCGTAAAAACGTGTCGCTTTCATGATACAAAACAAACTTAAAATCTGTACCTACAATTGTTAGATAAAAAGCCTTTAACAAAATGTTATCGGACATCCAATCAACGGACATAAATGAATATAATTATATAATAAACTACCAATCAGGGGCACGTATTAGCCTTATTGACAACATATTGATTGACGTCTTAGCCACGCCTATTTGTTGTAGACACGGCTTCCGGTCAAGACAAAATTAACCAACAATGGTGTCAAATTTGACAGGGCGGCGCGCGCGCGGCGGGTAGAAATTTTGAATGAAAACGCTACGTTTTAGAACATTTTATTTCACGTACGGTTTCAGTTTCAGAATATCATTTCCAGAAAAGTTTCTGTGCACATTCAATCATTTTATTTCATTTTTCTGATTTCGGTACAAAAATACTCTGCATCTGAGCCCCCAGCTTATCTAAAGTTCGTGCACGGTCCCACTAACAATGCTGTTCTGGAAAGGTAGAGTAGCCGAATTCGAACATCCCTCGATAGGTGTGTGTTGGTTACTTGTTGTACATGGCATGGCGACTACTCGACAAAAGGGTGGTTTGCAACTTCTTGGTACAAAGTGTTTTCCAATAAAAAGGGGTTGGTTAAAATAAAGCACGTGTTCATGATTACACTCAGTGAAAGTGTGACTAGGAATGGTATTTTATTTTATTCACTACTTTATTGTCATTCATGGAACGCGGCCCACTGACCTTGTTAGTTTTGAGTTGATTTGTGCATTTGCATTGCCTCACATTTTCACAAATTCTTTCAAGATAAGCATCTGATTGTATTAAATCGTTAGACAAAATGGCAGAAGATTGGAAATGTCAGGTTATTATGGGCGGGGTACAGGAGTCCGGTGGAATAAAAAGGGTGCTAGTGTTAAAAAGGGTGGGGTACCAGATGAGGCCTGCTGTAAAAAGGGTGCCGTTTGTTAAACAGGTGGGGAACCAGAGGCTGCTGGTAAAAAGGGTGGGGCAAGGATGGGGTTGGGACCCCACTCCACACAGTGCATGTGTTCGCATGTGTAAATCAATTTAACAGTTTTTGGCTGCAAATAGTATTCATTTTAACTTAACTTTTTTTTTCTTTGCTAAATAGTTATTAAAATACTTTGAAATATTTCAATTTTCGAAATTAATCAGTGCTATATTTTGCGACATATATATGAAAATTGGACCATTTAGAACATATATAAGGACAATGGATAAGTTTTTTTAACGCCATTATGTACAAAAGAATAGGACTCTTTGGACATTTCAACTGCTTATAACTTCTAAACGAAGCACTTTTGAAAACGCCCAAAACAAACCACCATTAAAGACACTATCAATCAGGATTTGAAAATATTTGAAATTTGCAGAATAGCTTCAAGTGAAGGATAGTCTGTAGAATTCTCATAATTTACCTTTTTTGCCAGCTGTAGAATTGACAGAAAGGTAAAGAAAACGGTCAGGGTCCAAGAACGTTCTCCATTCATTTGTTTTGTAGTAAGTGTCCGTTCGGACAATAATGCCTAAAATCTCCGATCCTGCCCTTATTAGGTTGCATCTGTCTTACCATTTTGCAGGGTATGTTAGGAAAAATTTTTTTTACCCTGTACTGTTACAATAACATGCAAAAATCTGATTTTTGTGATTTTTTCATTGCTGATTTAGGCAAAATCACTGATCGTGTCCTTAAATGATTTGGACACGTGTCAGAATCATGTCATAGACAAATCTTATTGCATTGAAGTTACATATACCAATTTATAATAGGTCTTTCAAACAATCCCGATTCAGTGACCATGGTCCCCACTGAACCTTGGACCATACCTGTACACTGGTACACCCTCACTTGCCTGTAAAGTACTACTGCACTATCCACCTGAGTAAGATAGGGGTTCTGTCATAGAAACATTCAGGCCCTCCGCTCAGTGGGTGCTTTCGTGACTTGCAGTGACCAATAGGTCCACAGGATGTAGTGATAGGATGCTGTAAGTCACCAATTAGCTTAAGAGGAACTGCACCCCTGTTCAAAAAAATATTAAGGCGGGGCCCTGGACGGTCCAACTAAAGCCTGAGATGTGATAATGTTAGTACATTCGAAAAGTAAATGTGTATCCATTGTATAGTGTTTTAAATTGTTACTGTATAAGGTAAGGTTAATGATAAACAGGACTTTTGAGAGGTAAATCAAGTATCGTAGACTATTGTATTGATTTTTTGAAATTGCCCCTGGTTCTCAGGAAATTGCCCCTGGATCCTGCCTATTCCCAGGAAACCAGGAGCAACTTTTCCAAAAATTGCCCCTGGTTGCCGCTGGCTTATTTGAGGCTTGTATGGGTCTTTCCATGAAAAATGTCCTCCAAGTGTGACATGATGTAAAAATTTCAAAATACATACTTAGTAATCTCTTGCATCCAAGTGTTCTGATACACTTTGGCAAACACAAATCAAAGTTAATTTGACAGAAAATTACGCAAATGCCATAGTTTGAAAGAAAGTCATATGGACTCCCATCGAGTAGTGTGGGGAAATCAACTGTAACACTGGGACAGACCCGCGTCCCTTAAGCTTGTTACATTTTGATTGATGCAATGCTAATAAGTGATTGTATCATACATAAATTATCAAATTGTTTTTGTAGATTGGAAATGTTGTCTTTTTGCAACATTATCATTGAGTGACTGTAAGTCTGCATTTTTTCCATGAATAATACCGTTTTACTTGACTGGCATTTTCACGGTAAACTTCGGACACCACTATTTCAAAGGTGCAAAACCCACAAAAGACGAGGTAAAGGTGACCTTTTTTTGGTTTTTAAAAACTATGTTAGCCCAAAGTTGTCTTTTTCTCACATGGTATGGGAAAAATGCAATCCTTGCTTAACATGACAATACAGGACAAAACTGCATTAAATTAGCAACGTGTACATCGGACCCCACAGTTCGTCTTGAATCCATTTTGTGCTAAATCTCAATATGACAAATTTTGTCTCTAAATGCGCTGTTAGTCTGAATTTGTACCTGGGCAGTCATATATTACAGTATAAAATTGATTAGAGGTCTTTGACAAAAATATGGAAGTCCTCAGGCACGCGTTCAATATGTAACAAAAACATTTAAAGTCTGACACCAAATGCCTACAGGACACAACCCGTTGATTCTTGCACTTTTAGGCACGCGGTTGACGAGAGGTTGAAAATCCAAAACACAAACGCGCAATGGTCCCACATCAAAATTTTGTGAGAATTAATAAAAACATCCAGCGCATACACCCTGTAAAACTGCATAATTTGCAATATTTTTTTTAAAAATATGATTTTTTTTACCAATTTAACATGCATTGCAAAAAGGTGTTTCCTGAGGTAGTTGGACTTTTCAATCTGTTACAGTAAATGTAGGAAAGCTACGGACATGCGGTTTTTTTGCATAATGTTAGGAATGTGTACATCTATCAACATAAATTAGAGGTTTCCAAAGTTATAGTTACTAAAGTTGTTAAAATTGTATTATTAGTATTAATTAAAAAAAATCGTTTTTAAAGCAGTTTCGTCAAGTTTCGGTTAATTTTCTGCTTACCATAAATACCTTTTTGTATTTTCTTTTTTAGTGTCAAACAAACCACGTATTATGACCAGTCCTACACTGCAATTTGAGCACCGCCCGAACAACACGATTTTTTGTAATTCCAAATTTCTACGTGTCCTTGTTTCTCTCATTTTGTGTAGTAAATATTCGCGATCCAGGGCTGCTGCCTGTCTAACTAGTACAACCACCGTATTATTTCTTGTCACGCTCTGTTCATCACGGACAATCACGCCATTTCAGAATACCCACAAATGTCTTCATTGTCCGCAAGCATGAGCATGTTTCTATGATAAAGAAACTGTTAAGTCCTCTCTATAATTTTCTATTATGTCTTCCCCAAATTTTCATCCACCATCGTCAATATGAATTAGTAAAATAGTGATTGTTTGCGAAACGTTCTTCAATATTTGTTAATTAATCCAGGCAACATCTGCCGCAATCTTGATTAACAACTAATCAAAAGTAAATTCATAAAATAGAAACGGTATTAAAACGGATTCCAAAAGGAGACACCGGATATTCAAATTTACACTTTGAAAAGGCTGTATGAAAAATAAATTCTTCAAGATAATTTCACTCATTAAAAACAGGCCTATCTCTAATTTCCCTACATTAACATTTCTTCTAATTGTCTATCAGTTTAGATAAATTGAAATCAAAAGCATGAAATATAACGTAATAGATTAAAAATTTTAAATCAAGGATTTCAGATTTTTTCCTCCATTTAGTCCAGAAATGAGAGATTATAAAGGCGGTATCGCGGTATTTGTTTGTCCTTATATACTATATATCAAGACCGTGTTAGAAATCCTATGAGTTTTAGATTTTTGGACCAGTAAGTTTTAACACCAATCTAGATTGCTATAAATTTAACAAATAAGACCAAAACAAAAGTAATTAGATTGTTGTGACGATATGAATGATAAACTTTTCTTTCTTTCTCAATAATATTTTACTACTTACAGGTCTTTACTTTTTACAAGACAGCTCGCAAAACATATTATCGTGCCTTCATTTGGGCTAAGCGAATTTGAGAGCGCCAGATTTTTTAAAATTTGTTCCAATTATATCTTCTATAGCGCTTTGCTACATTGTGAAGGCTCCATAAATCTCACCGATTATCATTATTATTCCAGGACCCGACTTTTGAATCATACACCATTTTATTTAACCCAGAATGGAATCATCATACGCGAGTTATTTGGTTCTTTCATATTAATATTTTTGAGTCTATGTGTATGGCAGCTATTTTTCAGCGTAAACACCAAACCTTTTTTTTCTTTTCGGTGAAAAAAGCGGAAACCCGATAGAATGTAAAAATCGATAAACACAAGTTTCTTCAATTTGAGATTTTGTTGTTTTCAAAAACTTTGTTCGTCAACCAGAGAAATTCGGCTTTAAGATTGAAAAAAAATCACAGCCCAAGCCGTGCTATCGAATTTTAAAAAAAAGGTTTTTTTCAATCTGAAAAAGCATCAGGATTATCGTTTGAAAGCTGGCAGAATGCAGAACCTTGGTTTTTTTTTTTTCGATCGAAAAGTTTTTTTGAACCTAACAATCTTTCATATCGAATTTGGTAAAAGTAGTTTTTTAGTAGCGGATGTCATTTGAAAGGTAAAACTTAGCTAAGGAAAACTATTTTATTTTATTTGGATAGGTTGTCTATGCCATCTATAACACAGGATATCCGCAATAGACGAGAACATTTTTTCGCCGAAAAAAATGGTTTATATCGGTAAATTAATTTTGTTAATTCAAAAACAAGTTTTCATAGTTGTGGCATAACCTTGTCACACAACCAGCCTACATCATCGACAATTGGGATGTTTTATGATACCTAAGGGAAACAAAATAAGAAGAGTTTCGTCCAACCCACTCAACCTCCTGTAGCTCAAAACCCGATAAAGGCCGGGAAAACAGTTTTGTCCTCCGCTTTCCGAGTGCATATAGGTGGTACAAAAAATCACATTTAGTTGCGTGTTTCTTTCCTTTTTAGGGTTTCTGGAGACTAACTTTTTTTTTTTGGGTGGGGGTTTGTCAAGAAAAAAAAAAAATCGGTCATCCCGGCCGCCGAAAATCAAGGTCTAAAAATGCCATTTAAAACAAGGAATTTCCCCCGCGTGCCGGTTATTTTTTTCTGACTAAAAACGCATAGCGCTTAGGGTTTTTGGCCTGTATGAAGCCGGGACATGCTTCTTTTTCTGGTACTATAAGCGCTATGGTTTTTTTTAGTAAAAAAGCTATGCGCTACGTGGAAATTCTTTTTATGCATTTTTTAGACGACTTTTTATTTTTGGTCTACTTCGTGGCCATTTTCTATCTTGAACTAATTTAAAAAAAATGTTAAAAATCAATCAAATCAACTTTATTTCCAATATCACAACAAAGTGACTACAGATCTTGTAAAAGACATACCTCTAGACACATAAAAGGTGAGGTGATATGTAAGGAGGGTAACAAAGGCCAAGTAAGGCCAAAATGGGTCCCCCCCTACTTATGCTAAGTTGCACATTAAAATTAAAAATATCGTGAAATCTTAAAAAAGAAATGCACTAAAAATGGATTTTTAACGCCTATGCGACGGGAAACTGAGACGAACCTTTTCTTCTTGGCCTAAGTTCATATTGGTTTGGAGTTAGTATATCCAGGTGTATCGTGGATCTGTTTTGGGGGGGTGGGGCGGATTTTTGTCGAAAGTGATTTAATTAAGAAGGTGTAGACCTTTTTTAACCATTTGGGGGATTGCCCCAAAGAGGAGCCCGATTACCAAACTGACGTGTCGACTTTTAAGACAAAAATTTGATCGCTTTTGAATTTCACAATCTTCAAATAACATTGTTTTATTACCAATTTCTATTTACAAAAAATGGATTAAAATTGTATTATTTTTTTTTAAATTACCAAGATTAAATTTTACCCCACACATATTCAAAGTGTTTTGAAATTTCACTCTTTTGGAGTGAGCCCTGTAAAAGTGAAATTCATTCTGATTTAAGAGAGTGTGGTGATCACCGTCGGATTTCCAAATCCATAACAATCTACTTTGCCTGAAAGGGAGTGGACCCGTTATTTCTATATAAAAGTGTTTTCTTTGGCTTGAATGAACCGTTACCCTTACCTCCCCCCAATGGCCCCATCTGAAAAAAAATTGGAATGTTTTTTAAATCCGTTTTGATAGAGAGCTAGAAACGTGATATGTAAATCATAGGAATCCTTTGTAAAATTAATAAACATTTAGTGAATATAGACAAATGTGCCTACATACAATTTTTGACACCTTCCGGTAAAATATGGGGTGGGAGGGCTATATTAGAGATCATGCCATTAACCGTTAACAAGACCGTTATCGGAAAGGGGTAATTCAATGGCGTTTATTGGCCACCTTTAGGAGTGACATTGACATAAACCCCTTTTTTCTTAAAAAAAATTCTTGGTGTATTGGGACTTGTATCGACACTAAAACACTTTTAACAAATCCCAAATATGTCATAATATAGCCACCTAAATAAGGGCCCTATTATAAGTCTAAATCTGTTGGTCGTTTTCGGCCTTTTTCGGGTAAATCCCCACGAATTTACAATATAAAGGAAAACTGTGTCATTTTGCAATATAGGCGATTACATAATTTTTGGTCAAAACTTTAATTTTTGAATATTTGCTTTTAGACGTCTAAAATGAATAAGCTTAAAACAGTTCGTTATTGTGTAAATCAAGTATTTTTTGTATAAATGACCCCGGAGTCTGTGCACTGGTTAAGGTTTAACATGAAACCAAAGAATCGTCCGAGTTTTGTGTATAATTTCGCTGTAAACCATTAAACGGGGTCACGACCACCTTATTTATGCTTAATTTATATAACAATAAAATTCTTTATGTAAGGGTGCAAATGTTCTCCGATTTGACTATTAAACCAAAATATTTGACTGAAAATGAGGGTAAGATATGCATCGCAATACATAGACGACTAACGTGGGGGTTTGCTGGGGCCCGTGGAGGCTCCCTCCTAAAGCTATAAATACCACCTCTGTTGTGAAAACACATATGAGCGTATGGCGGCTAATGTCCCTTAACTGCGTTTTAAATGCACCTTTCCCCTCCATTCGCGCAGCCATTGCTACAATATCGTTCATAATATTTTTTTTTTCATATTGGCCTATACCTTTACTAAAAAAAATTATGCTAATAATAGTATTGTAGCATAATTTAACATCTACACACTTCCGCCTACGTATCACTGCAATAAAATTATTGTTATAATATGTATTAGCCATAATTTACCAATCTACACACTTTCGGCCTACGTATTATATTGAAATAACAGTTTAGAGTTTATCAAATCTAGCCTTCCTACTTTTTACCATTCACTGTACACCGTAAGTGTTTTTAGATTTTGTCACAAACGTTGTTTTAAAAGCGCCTAAATCGTGTTCAACAAACAGCAAATTCAAAAATACTTTTTTTTCAACAGGTGGGTATTTACTACTATACCCTTTACTTAGACCACTGCTCCTATAATCACTAAAACTTGAAATCCAACATCGTTTTTTCACCATTTCTCATCAGAGCAATGAGAATATCTAACGTGAACGCCTTAACCGTTTTAACCACTGTTAAATGTGCCACAAAGGCATTTAAAAGCTACACTATGATAGTGTTTATTGGGTCTAAACACATGAACGTCATGGTGATGGCGACGTCTTTTAGAATCTAAACACATAAACGTCATTAAGGAAATGTTTTAGAATCCTCACATCTGAACACCTAAAAGTTCAGGAATTAAATGCTTTAGACAGTCCTCAAAGTGAGACAAAATAGTGTTTAGATACGGTTCAGGACCCAGTACACAGGATTTACAGTGTTGACACATTGAATAAAATAAGATTAGACGGAACTCTCATTTTCCCCCATTTAATTTACTGGCATCACTTAAGATCATCCTATAGACCCTCTACCACCCATCGTTTCCTTCCTACGCACTCAGATAATGTGACATTGTATGTATGCGTAATATTTCAGTTAATAAATCGCACTGAATCGTTTGCTACTTCTATATATGATATAGCGCTATTTAAAATATATATTTTTAGATTGAGTATTACGTTAATAGGCCCCAAACTCACAACACATATTTTTCAAATTTACTCCAGATAAGGGCTTATTTAAGAATTGGTTGGTTTGCCGTTACTTTTGAGATTTAAATTTTTGAACATGTTTGAGGTTCCCCCACCCGATTACAACATGGGTGATTCCTATTTTAAGGGGTCCAATTCTGTGACATTTAGCCAAAAATTCAACATTCATTCTTGATCTTGAAATGTTGTTTCTAATGTAGAGGAACACTTATATTTTGGAATCCAAAGGAATTTTTAGACTCAAATTACCAAAAAAGTCTATGATGCCATAACTACTGACTGAAATTGTCTGCACTTTGTTGGTCATAACTGGGACATGACTTGAACATTAAAATCCCCCTAAAGAAAAAATAGAAAATCTTAAAATGTTTAATGTGCATATTTGAATGTGATTAGGGAGCCTTTAAATACAAAAAGTGAATATCTGGGAAAAAAAATTTGATTACTGAAAAAAAATGAAATTTAAAAATTGGTCGTACATAACTGGGACACAAAACCTTGTAAAAAAGGCTAAAGTTCATTTTTACACCCATTTTTCACTCTAATCCGTCTAATCTATACTTGATAATAACAATTCTATCATTTTTTCAAGTGTAAAAAGCCAGGGAAACCAATTTTTTCATTTGCTGTTATTTCTCCCATGATTTTCATATGTTTGAGGGGTATTTCCTAAATTTTTTAGGTGTCGGACATAACTGGGACATGAAGGTTTTGGTGTCCGGTTATGTCGGACTTTCCAAGTTCAGAGGTTTTGGATGGTTTGTTTTACCTAGAATGTTCAAACCCATTGTAAAAACCTTATTTTGCAGCATCATTGAATACCGAATTAATGTTTGTAGAAATACACTTAATTTACTCCTTTTGTGTCGTACATAACTATGGGACATGACACTGCTGATTTTAACAAAAAGAAGTCCGTGATTTTGAAATTATTTCTTAATGTTTTTTTTTGTAGTACAATCGTAATTCACATCTTTATCAACTCTTTTGATCATAGTTTTGAACTAATAACCACATATTAGCAGTGTACACACTCAGAAAGATGAAGCATGACTGATGTCACCAAACCTGTGGTTTTTGGACCCCTTAAAACAGGAATGACCCACCCTACAATTTCTGTGTTTCATATGGAAAGTCATCACCAACATATCTTGATTCCAAAATTTCATTTGAATCCGACACACCATTTTAACGCGAGCAGTATAATTGTGTATATACAGATTACTGGATATACAAATAATTTTACTGTGAACAAGCCATATATTATTGTTTGTGGCAGTATGATGGGATAGAGTTCAACCAAAAGAGTTTGCAGGGGAAATGAGAAAAATACAAGGTTTTTATTAAAAGCAAAATCTTGGCTTTGATGGGTACCGTGGTGGGGTCCAGGCTGATGCATCGGGTGGTACCCGTTAACATTCTGTTTCCTGTAGCAGTCTTTTGTTCCCGTGCCCGGCCAAACGTCCGGTCTGAGAAATCCGGAGCGTGTTTCTTCATCCTTTTCGGCAGATTTCCCCCATTTTTCAAAGCTTCTACTCCCTTTCACCTCTTACTCTAAGAAGAAAGTGCTAAAGAGTTTTTAACTTGCCCGTAGGAACCTTTTGTGATCGGTCGCAATTTTTTAATCACCGTTTTTTAGGGTTCCATTCTTGAGCGTCCTATAAGAGGACAAAAAAGGTTCTAAGGCTCATTTTGTTAAGTGTGTACGAGTTACTTTAACATTTGTTTGCTTGGTTTATTGTTTGTTGGCTTTGTGGTAATGGGGGGGCATTCTTCATTTCCTATCATTCTTCATGATGACTATAATTTTTGGACAAATTGTTTTTTGTTCATTTGAAAGGTATCATTGAAATCCTTGAAACGATATTTTCATGTCAGTGTTTCATGACTTGCAAATATTTCTATAACGTTAATCTTATAAAACCTACTGTTAATGATTTTTTTTTTAATAAAGGATGGTTTGAAGCAATACATGCACGTAACACATACGAAAACATTAGATCGAGCCAGGATTTTTTTCAGGGTATGGGGATTGAGCAAGAGTGGATTTTTTTGCAAAGTGAATCTTTTTGGGTGGTGGGTGGGAGTTGGCCAAGTGGACTTTTGGCAATAAACAACGGCCTTATTTTTCACCAAAATCGTCATTGAATCCGTATTTACTTGCTTAATACGATTGCAACAGCTTTATTACCTTTTATAACTTTTTGGATATGTGGGGAGGTTGGGGGGGACGCTTCTATCGCCCGCCCTCCAAAGGTCCCGCTTGAATACTATTCATTCTCCGCTGGCAACTGTTAATTTTTTATAGCGAACAAACCAGTTGGGTTTGACGAAATTCCATTTAAACGAACGTTCTTTTCGTTTGTCCGGCTTCCCTCCCACCTACCAGAAACATCAACCTGAAATACACAAATTTTGGTGTTATGTGCTTTAGGGGGGGGGGGGGGGGGGGGGGGGGGGGGGGGGGGGGGGGGGGGTGGGGGGGGGTAAAAAATATGGGGGGGGGGGGGGTGGGGGGGTGGGGGATGGTTTGCTCTTCACATCCGGAAACCCCTCATTGTTTCAGGGTCAATACTGCGGACGTCAATAAGGGAACCCAATGCGTGTTGTTACGCCTCGTAAAAAGATTTCGGTAAAATGCAGATTTTTTTTATTTTTTGCTTTTTTTAAGTTTTTTATTTTTTTCTTAAAATTTCAACCAAAACACTTCAAACTCTCACCGTTCTTGAAAAATGTTATAGGATACATATTATCAAGAAGAAATATTAATATGATGTATGATAAAAACTTTATAAGTAAAAATAGCATCGAAATCACAAAATGTATGCAAAAATCTGAAAATATTTGACCTGTTACATACTTATATCATAGATTAGTCAATTTTCTTACTATTATAGTTTTCGTAATACATTGGCTAAATTATTAAAAATAAACAAATGATAGCTTCTTTATAGATAAAGTTTATAGCTATTTTTCTGCAAATTAGTGCATACCTTTTGTGTATGCATATTGTATGCAAATTAGCCTATATCTATTGTTCTACACGAGCAAATTATTGGCGATTTCATTTTCCATAACTTCAAACACTATATTTTCGATATAATACAAAATTTTGAGTTTGTGTCATATGGCGCTTTTTGGTTAAATAAGCTTCTTTCAGGTCCGTCCCGCTTGCCTATTTATAGAAATATACAGTGAAATAACGAAATTTTCCAAATGTGATTGTTTTATGTTTTTTTTTACCATATTTCTGCCCACCTATATCATCAAGGGAAGTAACACCCTTTTCCTTCATTTAAAAAACACAAACCCCCTTTTTCTGATTTTTCACTTCTATTCCACAAATGTCCCTATATAACCACCGGACACCATCGTATTCAGGGACAATTAACAAAAATGTTATAAATATTTTTGCACCAAGTTGGTTGGCTTATGAAAGCCTTTGATTTAGTTCACAAGTTGAACTCATTATCACATTATCATTATAAAAACTGTTTTGGTCTAATTAAGATGAACAATTTTGTGATCACACATATCAAAAATAACTCGTCCCGGACGCTTGTTTCGCCTGCCGTCGCGGTTAGTGAATGATAGGCCTAACATGACCTTTGACCTTGGCATGTGACCTTTGACCTCAGCAACAAATGAGGATCCCATGTTGCACCTATGATTCAAGTTTGGTTCCAATTGAACTTTAACTTTTCATATGAGGTCAATTTTACATTTTCAGCCTATTTTACAACTTGACCTCACATGACCTTTGACCTTGGCATGTGACCTTTGACCTCATCAACATATGAGGGATCCCATGTTGCACCTATGATTCAAGTTTGGTTCCAATTGAACTTTAACTTTTCATATGAGGTCAATTTTACATTTTCAGCCATTTTACAACTTGACCTCACATGACCTTTGACCTTGGCATGTGACCTTTGACCTCATCAACAAGTGGGGGATGCAATGTTGCACCTGTGACCCATTTAAGTTTGGTTTAAATCCATCAAAGTATGTGGATATTACATGCAAATGTTAACCCTTTTTCACAACAGACATCAACAGACATCATCAACAACGACTACAACAACATTGCCAAAGTGATCCCTATGTTCTTCCCTGCCTTAGGGCAGGCGACACAAAAATGTGATTGAGGACATTTTTCATGGAAAGACCCAGATAAGTATACATGTAGACCTTAGCTTAGGCTCCAATAGCTTAACAAAGTTTGGGTGATTTCTCCTCCTGTATGTGCTGGACGTGCTTAAACAGCCAAATGTTGACGGAATTTTGTCAACCTAGCAAATAGTACAAAGTTGAATTATCTGCCATTGCAACAAAGAGGCAACTTGTGATATTCATATTTCATCATAGCAATCTGTACCAAGTGTTGATCTGGTCAGAATATAGTGGACTCCCACATGTTTCCTTGTTCTTATGAGGCGGGTCAATCAAAAATGATGTTGCGACGTTACAATTTCCGTCAACATCACACCAAACTTTTTAAAAACGACCGAAGATTGCCTTAAATTAGAGCATGGTTGTATTAATTGCTTAGCATGTACAAATAGTTTCATCTATACCAATATTATATGAAACAAAATAAATTTGATTATAGCATTCTTTTTTTAAAAATTCTATGCACTTATAAAAAAGATAATTTCCGTCAACATTTTTGTAACATCCGCAACAGTTTACATTTGTGGCATAGGTGACAGCTACTTGACCTCATAATTTAATTTGTATATTTAAACTTAAGTCCCTCTAATACACTTCCCACAGATCCAGGCAACAATTCCCCATCTTTTTATTTTTCCCTGTATGATGCGGTTACATTTTTCCGTCAACCCTTGTAACATCCGCAACACTAGTAACGTCCTCAACACAATAGCAAGGTTTTTCTTATATAGAAGTAAAATCAAGAAGATATTTCTATTTGTTTATTTACCACATGATAAAATAATAAGAGCAAACTTTCTTTTAACTATTCTATTACTATTTAAATGTTAGTTGCCAAAACGTGTTGCAGACGTTACTTGATGTTCAATGTGGTGACGGAAAAATAAGCTATTTGATGCGGTTTCTTTATTAATCTTCATCGGAATTGGAAAATGTAACCTATTTGCATTAATTTAGATCAAACCAACAATCTATAGTTAATTTTAGTGAAAAAGTATTTATTATGATTTTAATTGTAATTTTAACCATTATAATTGATATGGTCATTACTTGCATCTGTGGGTTTTTTTTGGGGATAGATGTAGGTGACATTTATATAGAACAGCAATTTTAAGGGTGCCCTATTTTCATAAATTTAACTTTTTTTTTTATGTCTTTACTGCTTCCTGCAAAGTACACTTTTCATAGGTAGAAATCACTGCTTTTGTTGCAGATGTTACATTTCAATGTTGACAAGCAACTCATACCTTAGTATCAGTGACTATAGAATTTTAGAAGATATTTGGTTTTACGTTACCACCTTGTCAACATGGTCCCACATGATAAAGTTGCCTGTCATTATATACTAGGAAAAGTGGCAGAACAATTGACCCAAGAACCTCTTATGTTTAAAATTTTGAGGGTTGTTTTTAAACAATGTGCAGTATATAAATTTAATACCAATTAAGTGAAAATAACAGCAAAATTCCTTTATTTTACAGATTTTTAAGCTCAAAATTAGCTCAAAAGGTTCCGAATTATATTATTTGTAATTGGGAATTTCAAAAATAAATTGAATACCATACCAGATTATATGATTTCACAGTTTGATTAATTAATTAAAACTCCAATACTTTACAACATCATTGACTCTACAATATGGAAGAATGGGGGGGGGCTATCAAATATAAACACAAATTGAGTGTCGGTATGGTTAAGTACACTACTTCTGGTATTTAACTTTGATTTGAGTCCTGTAAAAGTACCAATATTTTTTTCAGGTTCAGATTTGATATGTAAAAGTTTGGGAACACAAGGAAACTGCAACGGTTTTAAAATGTCTTGGAACAGTCACAATCAGTAGTATAAGTCACAAAATGTAACGTCCGCAACAATGGTATTGTATAACATTGATGTAATTTGGGAGCTGAACGGTAGGTTTTCAGGGTGTTATTTACTAGAGTTTGTTGTATGTTAGCTAATTACACAAGTTTAAACTTTTTAAAAAGTAAAATTATTTCATTTTTCTCTTCTAAAATGAGAAATGCATTATATGCTAAATAATATGGAAATGTAATTTGGAACCTTTATTATCAAATGTTTTTACATGTATGGATTGGGTAACATAACTTTTTGTATGTAAAATATTAGTTTGCATAGAATGAGTAACGATTTGGGGCTTTCATTGCATTTCATTTCCTTGGCATCAAGTGATAGCTACTACGCAGTTGCAACCATGCAATCAGCCTTCAAAATTGCAGCAATGGATCAAATTTGAAGGACTTGCCGTCTAACACTGTTGTACAACCTACCCAATGAAGTTGTCTTCCTATGTAAACTGCAAAATTATCGCCTTTCTCTTTGAGTAAACGCTATTGAAACGTGTCCTTTACTTCTCGATGTCTTTTAAATTGTTTCCAAGGCTTGTAAATTCAATTTGCATGTTCATTTTGTCGCTTCGTCAGTATTTTCCGATAGAGCAAGCTTGCATGCCAGGGTGACATGCTTTGCATTTATGCTAGTGTCTTATACAAAATCGCGATGTACGCAAACCTATTTAATATACCGATGTTCCGATGTACTTTTGAGTGCATCAGAGTCTGAGAGATCAGATTATGATAAACAAGAATTCCGTTAAAAATCTCAATCTACGACCAAACAATAAAAATCTGAAAAAGTAAAAAATCTGAAAAAGTAAAAAATCTGAAAAATATAGAAAAATCGGATTTTAATCCAGAAATGTAAAAAAATCGGATTTCCGATTAAAATCGGAAGATTGGCCATCTCTGAGTATATGAAAAGTCTCCACAGTGTACTTCAATTTTCACCCCCTTGGTGAAATTGTGTATTGTTAAAAAAAAAAACGTGCCGTATTTCCCTCTAATGCAAAATTTCCCCTTAAATTCCTTAATAATGTATTTCTTTATTTAAATTTATGTCACAAATTTACCTCCAAATATCAAAATTTCCCAGGAATGCAAAGTATTGAAGGCAAATGCAAGTATTTGAAGGCAATTGTTTATTTTAAATTAAAATAAATAAATAAAAAACCCTCAACCCCTACCCTATAACTATACAAGTGCCAGCTGGGCATCCCCCCCCCCCCCACCTGGAAGATCGCAAAAATTTGCTCCCAATGAGTGCCTCCTGGGAATTTTTCCTTCCCAAACCCGACTGCCAATATGTTCCTGTGGGACATCAATGCTATTTCCAAGGGAATAGTTATAAAGAGGATAAATGCCCAGCCAGCATTTACCAGCCACCAACGCTAATGCATACGCCAGATAGGGCCTTTAGCCAATTCTAATTTTTTTTTTTCCATTTAGTGCGCTACACCTGGTCATTATTTTTATCGTCGCAGAGGCAGAGGGTTGAAGGAGCAACTCATACTTCGACTCTACCACTCGCCCCAACTTAAATTTCAAAGTACATGTACTCTGTGAACCCTATAAGAATTGTCGCCGTATGAGGAAACAGTGGGCAATTAGGGTTATTACAATTTTTACCGACATACCATACACAGAACACACACACTACCACACCAAATTATAGCCATCCCTATCTGGCCCTCTTTGCAGACAATACAAAAGACTAGTTTTACTGCTGGGACGTGTACACGTTTAAACATGTACACACAGAAGGGTCACTGCACGTTTAAAAATTCACAAGTTTTACATGTCAGTAAAAAAATACGTTTTCAGTTTATTTAAATTGCTGAAGTCAAATTTTTCACCAAAATTTACTCCACTGTCAGTGAAAAGTAAAGTTAACATCCAGTTCCAATGCTGCTTCTATAAATGGTTTCCCTACTTCTATTTTCCTACGTCTTACAGTAAACAGGAAATCCTCCCTTTTACCCAGTTATCTTGTACGTGCGACTGATGTCGGATTTCGGCATATACAACCGCATATACATACACGGCAGGTCACGGCCTCAAGTCAATGTGTTGGTAGAAGTTTCTCTGTCAAAATCATTCAGGATTTTGCTTAACAAGTTTATTCCAATAAAATTTATGAGATTTATCCTAGCCTTGTGTGTATTCATTTAGTCATACTCATGTTTTCCCACTCGATTTTTTTTTAATTACAAACTCCCTCCCCGGGTGAAATCATGTTTTTGAGAAAACCTAACATTTTTAGTCATGACTTCCGAGAGGCACCCCCAATGACACGTGGCGTCAATTACAAGAGGATCTACTAAAAAGGAAAATATGGAGCATCTATAGTGATTCATTGTTGGGTGTCTTGGGATATTCAACTACTGCTTTAATTTTGGATTTTACATAACGTAGGTAAGTACAAACGTCATTTTATTAAATTATGTATCACGATGATCATATTATCGAATACAAAGCCGGGTAACCTGATTACGAATGATTTTATGGTGCAGATTACATTTGCGTGGATGCGCCAATTCGGGACAGTCGTTTAATGACCATGTACACGTTAAACGGAACGAAAATACTGATCGTGTAATGGATAGGAAATTAAACATTACTCCCAGCTCTAAAATATATGTCGCAATCCCCGGACCGCTCGCATGTCATCTGCCGTCGCGGTTTTGTTAATGGGGCCAAAGGGCACCAAGGTCCGCCAACCATGTCACCCCCCACCCGCACCCCCGTCCTTTCCACGAAATTACATCCTAGCCTAACCCTTACGGAACTCATAACGGCATGCAATATTACTGTTCCCTTTTGACCGGCCAAAGGTCACATTAGGTCACCGAAGGCCATGAGTTCACCAAGGTCACTTAGGGTCCCCAATATGTCACGCCCACCCCACCCCCCTCCTGTCACACCAATTTACATCATCATAGCCTACGGAACTCATACGCATCCATATTGGTTCATTTGACCACAAACACACAAACACCCATACACACACGTCACCAAGTAATTCCCTATGTGCCTTCGCAATTCTTGCAACCGACACGACCAGGGAACACAATCAATGGGAATTGACTGTGGCTGTCTGGCCGATTCCCGTAACATATTTTCACGTTCATTCCTCACACTCTTCCGTTTGGAGCTTCCGTGGGTTTGGGAAATATACCAGAGCTTCGAACAGCTAAGGGACTAAACGGCCCTATAATGCAGTGGGCACACAGCACCAGTATGCTGTTCCGATGCACTGACAATAACGTAGCAGATGGCATACCAGGATAGCATACATCTCAAATAAGTTTGTGCCATCGTCCAATGGCGGCGCTCTGTGACAGTCACCAGATTTGCTGAGTTCCCACTGTCAGGGGGACTGACATGACACAAAAAGACATTTGCCTCCTTCACTTACCAACCTCTACAAGCCAGCTTCCTTTCTGCTTTATTCCAGAACCTAGGGAACAGGAAACTAGGAAGTCATATGAGGATTGTAAGATTCAATAACTTTATGGAAGTAAGGGGAAGGAAGCTTTAACTATGGTGTCCCAGGATACCACACAGAATACATGCTTGGATGAAAATAATAACCAGCTTTGATTTGAACTAATTAACAATACAGCTTGCACTTCATGACTGTTGTCTTGGCTAAAGACCATAGTATCAAGTTTTAAATCGTCCATTCTGTATTGTGAGTAACAGGCGCAGTGCAAATGGGTAGGGCGGGCGGATGTTTTTTTTTCCATCTAAGATGGTCAGAAAATCGGAGAGATAAAAGCCACGACATGCAAGTTACCCTAGCATTTGTGTCGCAACACATGATCCTGGCAGAATTCCGGTCATGCACAGAGTTTGGTGGTTGTCTCATGTAGAAGTACAAAGTCCTCTGGTTCCATTATTTGGACTTGTTAACATGCCTACTAGGCATTCCATTTACCTCTTCCTAAGCATCCTAGAACAAAAGTTTTTGATTGGATTACAGAGCCCCACCCATCACATTGAATAACTTCTCAGTTCATTGACATGTAATGGATTATATGACCCTGGTTTTGTGAGTACCTTAGTGTGTACAATGCCCAGATAGACCACTATGAGTTACAATATGGCTATCAGCCAAGGGGGCACAGTTCAGTGGGTTGTACTTGTACATGCTTGCCATGAAACGGATCCTGTTTATAATTATGGTATCATATATTCTACGCAACACTCAGGGGGTGTGGGTTTTCTACATACACTTGTGAATGAAGCTGATTGAACTGTGCCATAGGAGTTGATACTTCATTGGCCTCATAATGACAAGCAAGTGGTTTTAAAACCCGTTTTCTGTAAGTTTTGAATGTTTGTAATCCCGGTGCAATTGACTGTGTTAAATATTAGAATCTATTTGATTGATAAACTACGCCACAGTGTTCCACAATCATAACAGGGGGGCACTCACCTATGAAAATAATGGATATAAGGTGGAAAATTAAAATCAATAATTTCAAAAATAAAGGTTGATGCATTAGTGGGTATGGTGATGCCTGAAATATATACTGGTAGTTTATATCATCTCTCCTAGATCTCAGTATTTACACTAACATATTAAGTAACTAACATCCTCGCTATCGATGGTTGTCTTTTTACAAGACTATTCTTGTTTAAACAATTCACTTGCCATCCTTGCTTTATGTGACGATGCAGCTAATAATCACAATGACATCATCTCTACTATGAGCTCAAGATTTACACTAACCTATTAAGTACTAACATCCGCGCTAAAGCGATGGTTTGTCTTTTTAAAAGACTATTCTTGTTTAACATTCACTTTCCTGTGCTTTATGTGACACCATGCAAGCAATAAATCACACATGACAAAACCAACTCAAGTTGAACTCTGGAGAGAGCTTTTATTCAGCACCCGGTTCGCTTCGCTTGACTTTTTTTTTTCTCCGTGTTCCTTTTTTTTCCTGAAAAGTCGAGGGTCGGGCCGAATTAGGGTCGGAGCAGGTTACTAACATCCCATACCATATTTTTTTTGGCCTTATTATAATCAGTAACCTGTTTGCAAAGCAGTGAGAATATGTGTAGGAATCACACCACTAAATACCGTACCAACCCGAGTATAGTCCCATGCTCAATTATTATACCACCCCCAGTTTTGAAAGAATTTGAAGAATTGTAGAAAATCCTGTATAATCCGATCATAAGTTCTTTGCTGGAAATCAATAGATTGCATGCAATATATTGTTACAATCATTACTGTTTTGGTAGTTTGAGTTTTTTTTACCAACTTAATCAGGTCTATGTTTCAGTTCAATTACAGGTCTTAGTTTATTACACACCTCATTTGACACCTGAAAATATCTGGCATAAGTTTAGTTTTAAAATGGTTGACATTTTGAAATTTGTGTGTTTTATGTTAGGATGGAGATTCCTTAATTTATAATCCCACCCCTATATTCAAGCTAATTTCAGGTTAAAAACAGGTGGGAGTGGGACTATGCTAGGGTCAGTATAGTAACTCTCCACAGACTTGAGTAAAAAATGACTTATCATCAAACATCAATTTCTTGGCTATAAAGCAACTGGTTATTTCAATTTTGGGAAGATTAGGAGCAAACGTGATATGATGCAGGCTAAGTTTTTAGCTACAGATCATTGAAGATTTGCGTGATTTCAACGTGCCCACACCTAGTTTGAGATTTTACTAGAAATCAGAACTGCAGTTTCCCCAAACCTCTCAGAAATTATACAAAAATGGCACTCTTTACCACCCAAATGGTTTGTTACTAGTCCAAACAT
The DNA here is from genome assembly GCA_023653785.1 of Ophioderma brevispina. Lineage (NCBI taxonomy): Eukaryota > Metazoa > Echinodermata > Ophiuroidea > Amphilepidida > Ophiodermatidae > Ophioderma > Ophioderma brevispina. The sequence goes on from JAMKCH010005770.1 coordinate 118,219, forward strand.
TATGATTAATTTCAAATTTCATTTAAAGGCACAAATTATCAACATTTGTGACTCCTCATTTAGGCAAAGTGCCACATTTCTGACGCCAGCACTGTCTCGGCGCTGCCGTCATCTGCTACACCAAGTGTATGATTCCTGAAGAGACGGAAACATTTCTGAAGACACATATTTTCATAATATTCAATGTAAGAGTCATTGTAGCCAAAATATAGAGACCAGAAATGAGTAAAAACTGGTCCGCAGTGTAATGTTCTTATTTTTGCTATCTGCTGAAGATAGCACACATGGTTCAGAAGTGGGGCAGATGAAGCACTACAAAATTTGGTTTTACAAGTCAGAGTACTACAAAACAAGTTCTCTGAAGTCAGAGTACTTAAAGGTGTGTGTTCCGATCGTCTTTGGGAGCCCCCCTGATTTACCAGGAAGTAGTATCAATTTTGATATCAGATGGAAGGCCGTATTTTTCTCATTGTCGTCCTGAAATTTGAGCCCTCAAATCCATTTCATTCCCAAGATATAAAGAAAAAACTGCTGTATTAGTGGTTAACCATCAATATTAGCACAGTATTGAATAGGGCTTTGCAACATGCATTATTGCCATCAAAACCGCAAGTTTGTTTCCCATGGTACTTGATGGGGTGTATGTTTGTGCAAGTGCCAGGCTCTCATATCAAGTAGAGAACACAATACACATAAATCGGAACAAGAACCTTTAGTTCACATGATATGAGCATACATATGCTATTAAAATGTCATAAAAAACCCCCAATTTACATGAAACAGGTGCTTTTAAAAAATATCTGTATAAAATGAGCTTTTAGCGCCTTATCGGTGTAAATAACCTCCTGTTGCTTATCATTATTACGCCACCATTAGGGCAGTCTTTACCCAAAGTACCCCAGCATGGCGGTAGCTAATACACATAGCTCGGACGTATGTAGCTAGTCCCAGTAACAGGGACTTCATACAGTAGTGATGTCCGATCTATGTTTTATCGTAGCCGGCCGATACGATATTTTTGTTGTAAACCGTCGGCCCCGATACCGATTCCGATACCGAATAATTTTTTGAATGTAGACGTTTAAAGATTTTCCATATCATAATACACACTGTACAACCATTTTTTAAGGAAGTCTTCTTGTTGTACTTGCTATTCAGACAACTCCCAGATATTTATGAACAATATTGCATGATATAAGTTCATCCTTGTAATAATATACAGTTGCGCTAAGAAAAAAATGTAATTTTAGAACAATAAAGTGGATTTTCTTAGAGAACTGATGTTTATAGCTAGCAGGGTTCCCGTTAAGGCGCGTCATTGCATCCATGACGCTTTTAAAGTCGACGCACTATTCTGACTCACTCCTCCTCAACAAGCCTCGCGTCCGTCTGGACTCGCAGAATTTCACAGTACATTTCACAATAATACATGACTTGGCCTTCTAAGATCGGCTTCCGTATTTTACTCTCAAGTTAAAAAAAACCAATGGAGTGTGTTCTCGCTCCCTAGGTTTAACAATACCTGACCAATGTCCATTACGACCCTCCTTCACAAAATTCAGAAGCGGGTTTTATGATTGCAATACTTCGGGAAACCCCATATAGACCCGTTGCATGGTTTCATCAGCCGGTTCCCTCCTAATAGATCGAATGTATACTGTAAACAAATCGGCAAACATCAAAACAACCTTTGGATAATTGACAAGTTTTCATTTCAACCTCTGTCAAGATCATCAACGATTAAAACTAATTACTAACCACCAGTGCAAACAAGACATCACGTACAAAATTAAAAATAACCTTAAAATATATTAGGAATAATCTTCATATCAATTCAGACAAGAGACTTAAAATTGGAAGAAAAATACTAAGAAAAAAACAATTAAACACACGTGGTTGGAAATACCTGCCCAAAACGGTAAACCCCGGCCCTGATGGTGAAATCCCCTCTCCAATCGCTGTGAAGAGGATAACTCAAAAAGCTTGTTCCTGCAATTATAAAATTGCTTCAGAAGTATGGTCTCCCAGATGCCAGTGTACTGCTAGAATTTCCCATGAGTAATCTGAATGGAAGAATACTGTACAGTCTGCCGTGGAAGCATACTGGAATGACTATCTACATACTGAGGCTCTCAACTAAAATATCACTAAATATTTCAACTATGAAACTGCTATATTGGAAGCACTCATCCACTATGGAGCACAACTGAACCAAGCACTTGGGATGTGCAGAAAGCCACACAAGGCTAAATCCTAACTGTACATACCCCTACAAGCAAATAGAGCCAATTTTCACCAATTTTAAATTCATTGCACTTGCAAATTTCTGATGAAGGCAAGTGAGAATGAGAGCACTTTCTTGTTACGTGCTCACGCTGAACACATATAGGGCACAATTTATTGATCAACTTAAAGATACCATTGCTGGAGAACATGGTGCTGATTCTGGCACCTCGGAAAATAACCCATCTGAACTCACTCAGGTTTATTAATCGATTCATCCATGCAAATAACTGGTTATCCAATATTCAATCCCTCTAGTATTGAACCTATTTCGAGGAATCTGTGCTACAAGTTACACACAGCCAGGTTACGCATACTGACAAATCTAAATAACTAGTCCCCCATCTAGTTTAAATTATACTCACACACATGTACATTTGACTGTTATGTGTGCTTATTGTATCCGCCAATTGGTGACACTGATATATGCCAACTCTGAATCCCAATGTGTCGGCTAATTAGAACTGCCAATATGTCTGCTCATTGTGACTGCCAAATATGTCTGCTAATTGTGACTGCCAAATATGTCTGCTAATTGGACTGGCAAATATGTCTGCTAATTGTGACTGCAAATATGTTCCTGCTATTGTGACCTGCCAAATGGTCTTCTAATTGTGACTGCCAATATGTCGCTAATTGTGACTGCCAAACATGTCTGCTAATTGTGGAATGACTGCCAATATTGTCGCAATTGGTGTCCTAACCAAACATGTCGGCCTAATGCGACTACCAAATTATGCACATGCATAACAATAAACTGCCAATCGGTCTTAATATACCATAGATTTATGGGTAACCAAAGTCATTTTGACTATACATACAGCTTTGTGATTTTACTCCGGTGGATGGTGCTCTGTAAAAAGGATGGACTACGACTATACTACTACTACTACTACCTAATGGCATAACCGGTCATGTGGATTTTGTTCGGAAGTCATACTTTGAGTCATGGAGGTAGAAAATGTCCATGTGTTGCACAGTGGAACGGGTCCTTTACTCGGAGGATAGAACGGTTTATCGGTCTCACGTCAGTAAATAAAAACTTGCTCCGTCTTTATTCCAATGTCCAATAAGAAATTCACCCAAGGGAACCTTGTGTGTGTTTTTGTTGTGGATTTCACGCCCATAGACCCTTCGGTTTCCTTGCTTTGTGTTTGCCGCCGACTAGGCGAAGAATAAATGGACGACAGGGGTGTTTGTTATTCGTTAAAATGCTGACAGGTAATTTAAAGTTTTATATCAGGCCTGGTTTCACTTGCGTACAAGCATTTTGTTATTTTTCCATATTTACCAATATCTTCTTGGTACTTTTAGCTCATTTTACTTAGAACTAGGCATAGTTTCATTTTAATTCCATGTGATAAAATAAGTTTTAAATGTTTTTCCATACCTGAGAAATAATGAGACAAAGTCCATATAATTTATTAGGATGCGGCCGATAAAAGCTTTGTATCGATGAGACTTTGTAATTGAAATGGACCAAGAACGTCAGTGTCCAAACATTGGCCAAGTAAGTAAGGGAGTCGGAAGGCACTAGGAACTTGTGTTTTTAGTTGTAGTAGGTAAGTAAAATATCAACTTTTGGGTTTTTAGAGTGAAAATACTGTGGGAACCTGTTTTGGTCTCGCAAATGTTTCAGTGCGAACTTTAGGTGAATTGGGTTCGCGGCGAATTCCCGGCACTGCAGATTGACTTCTCGACTGAAAAATATGATCCGAACGCAAAAAATCGAGGCCGGACGCAATTTTTTACTAGCGTGAAACTTGTGCGTCCATTTGGACGCGCGATTTTCAGAGCTTAACGGGAACCCTGTATCTAGTGGTGTTTGAACGCCAGAAGGTTTGAACGCCACGGTTACACGAGCCGGTCAATCATCTCATTTCATGTTCTTGCACACTTGACACGGCCGAAGGGGTGAAACCAGACTAGGAGAATTATTGACTCATGAATACGTAGATCAAAATATAAGTTGGAGGAATCACACATCTCGCCTGTCATTTTGTATACAAAGCCGTGGATGCCTGCGTTGTTGTTTATAATATTAATCATGTTCAATGCGTGTCTACTCGTATCGTATGCTGGCCTATACGGTTTGTTATAGTAATTAATGATGCTTTTCTTAATTTTGCTTGTTTTCACTGAGGTATTTAACTTTAAATATTATTCCTACGTACACAGCAAAAATTTTTTTTTTTTTTTGGGTTAAAAAAAAAAACTTTGTTATTTTTGCTGTTCATTTTCGTAAATTTTCAAATTCATGTAGTGTTGAAATGAATCGGAGGGGGTCGATCGGTACTAGGGGAGATTTTCCGATCACCGATAACCGATCCGATCTGACAAATATCTGTACCGAATTACCGATATACTGATCGGATCGGTACATCATTATCAAGACGAGTGAACACTTTTTCACATTTGGACGTTATCAGTGCACTGCCTCGAAGTCAAGTTGTTGTTCGCAAATAAAGTTGTTTTAAAGAGAACTGAGGACATTTCCAGAGAACAGGCGCCTATTTTTTTTTAACCAGGTTTTTTACATATATTTTGGGATGCTTACCATTTATGAACACACTTAAGTGAATACCTAGACGACGCCGTCTTTCTAATAAGATGATGATTTATAATTTCTGTCGTGCACGCGTGGACACTCTACAGAAATTCCAAAGCATGGTTTTCCGATTCTTGGTACGATTAGGATAGGAGGGCAAGTTTAAAACGGTTGCGGGTTTCTTCGTGCTTGTTTGTCAATAAACCTTTGAAGATTCTCGGTAAGGTGTCTACAACCCGCTCCCAGTGCCTGGTACAATTGAGAGAAATTTGTATCCATCCTCACAAAATTCCTCCATTTCAGTGTCACTGAAAAACTGGGAAATCCTGATTGTGTTTGTGGGCCATGTGGGTTCCCAGACGATTTGCAGTGGCAGTGCTCTCTACAGTCAATGCCGTTTCAAAATGTTCACGGGTTTGAATTTCGCGCCCTGATGTAGCATTCATATGCACGTAGAGTTTCGGGTGACGTGACTTACTCTTCCAATCCTAAAAGTTTTCCGGTATTACCTGCAATACCCATCAGATCGCCAGCCAAAATGGCAGCGTCCCATGGCACTGCTGCACCTCGGTCCCGCCAAGGTAAACTTTAAATTTCAATATTCCAGGTATGCGGATTTCATCAGTCATCGCATTATTGGTAATTGTTTTTTCCTTCTTAACCACATAAACATTTTAAAGATTCAAGATCGGCAAAGTGGAAAAATCATTCGGATATCGAGGATTATCAGGTCGACATCTCAGCCTTATACTGAACTTAGGACACTAAACACAAAATTTCCAAGGTTCATAATCGCATCGCGCAGGCGTATCAACCCAGCCAAGGTCGATGAGGTCACTGGCGAAGGGCACGATTTGTCCCGAAGTTTGTCAAACCTCTTACGTCACAATGGGCGTGGTAAATTTGTATTGTCAATGGCGGGGATCATTAGCGCTAATTAAAGCGGCACTGGCAGATTTTCACAAAATAAGAAATTCCTTCAATTTGCTCTCAAATGATAGTCTAGGCAGCAATTTCACTCACATTTTTTTCTCGAGAGTATTTCACTCTTGGAGCAAAAATTTTCAAGAGTGAACTGTCAATTCTGAAGAGTGAAACCTGAACTGAATGTCACTGAGAACAGAAAATTGAAGAGTGAATTCACTCTTAGATTATTTTTTTCAAAGAGTCAAATGCAAGGTCAAGAGTATTTCACTCTCGATAAGGAGTGAGTGAAATTGCTGGTCTAGGCGATTGAAAGAATAGAGATATATTTTACACATAAAAATAATATACTCAAAAACAGATAGGAACATTAATAAGAGGCTAAAGACATCCAGGTAATTTGTAGGCTAACTTATAAGTTTTCCATACAACAAATGTGTATTACATGAATATCATAGACTCATGCTCATACTGCTCATTGATTAGTCCTGCTGAGCATGACTTCGGGTTGCTTTATACATTCACTTCTGTTGTTACCTTTAACAAACCAGAAGTTATGCCAAGTGTAATTTTTTAACATCCATTAAGGTTTTCATTTATAAACTCGCCCAAATCACTCCAAAACAGGGGTCGATTTAGAAAATAAAATCTACATGCACATGTTAGCGTTTTTCCCAAATAAGGGCTGAAAATAGAGAAAAATAACATGCAGAGGAAAATTCACATGCACAGAGTCAATATTACATGCACTGGTGCATGTGTGCACCTGGGTAAATCGAACCCTGCTCCAAAATTGTCCGAATTGCCCAACTGTTGACTCACTTTTATCTTGACATACTCTACAATACTGTTGGACCTGTATTTTTCGCTGACTCGCACTAAAATTATCAAAATTAGTGATTTTCAGCAGGTGCGATCTTACATTTCAAGTCCAAGTCCAAAATCTGGTATCGCATGGGGTCAGGGGTCAAGACGTAGAGATCTGTGAAGAAAACATGCTTTGCTGATCAACAAATCATAAATAATTAATTTACAAGACGTAGCTAAGCAGTCTTCAAAAAATTAGTCTCTTGACATGCTTGATGAGACCGTCCGCTATCGGGCGCATAATGTTGGATTACGTCTTGTTGTAACCATGATTGGAATAGAGACTACGATACTGATCTGTCATGAATAATCGATCCAGAGCTATCGAAAAAACATTGATAAGTTTTGGTGCAAAGTGCATGCGTTAAATATGGACATAAACATTGTGGAGTTTCCTTCACACCATAACATGGAATTAATTTAATGGACCACAAACACGTCTGATTTTGACATCCAATGTGCAAAAGGAAAACTAGCATACTCAAGAACAAGTCCGTAGCTGAATTTTAGATAAGATCATCGTAAGTACGTCACAAGCGGTAATTTTGAGTTGTGAGAACCCCTTTTTACACACCACACTGTTAAACGGAATCTTAACCAGAGATATGGTAATGTCCAGTGATAAAAATAACGTCAGACCTGAGGTTACAAGGGCCAAAGCCAAAAATATCGTATGCGACGGGACGGAATTTGATGATGCATTTTCTTTTGCACCTCTTTACCAGTTGCATGTGTAAATGGTCGATGTTGCTTAAGTAAACAAGCAACTCACAGACTACATTCAGGCACACATTGAAGAAACTCAAGGTCAAACATGTTGCCATGGTAACATATATTAATGGCGCGACGGGACGGATTGTTCGAAAACAGTATTGTTTTCTTAACTCCCGTTATTTGGAAATCTCCTTTTTCCAATGTCGATAATAACAAATTGCATCATCTTTGGTGCACAAGATGACCCCCAAAACTAACATACACAAATTTCTATTCAGGCGATCCCTGATGACGTCATACCACTGATGTCACCGGCGATCCCATCATGCTCTTCTCTTTCCCGCAACCCCATAGGCTCACCTCTCGGGTGACAACCAGTGGGGCTGGGTGGGAAGGGATCGACATTGGAAAAAGGAGACTTCCAAATAACGGGGGTTAAGAAAACATTACTGTTTTCGAACAAACTCCCTCATATTTGAAATCTCCTTAGGGTTTCCAATGTCGATAATAACAAATTGCATCGACATTGAAAAGCCCCTTTTTCCAAACTAGCACCGACCATAGGCCGGAGGAAGTTGTCGCCCGAAAAGAGACTAACACGATTCGAATAGAAAACCCAAGCGTAGAACGAACCCGAGAGCTACCCTCAAAGAGCGGCCGCGGGTAAGCATCACCCTTGGATACAGAGTGCGAAAGCTATTAAAGGCCTAGGACAAGTAGGCCCCACTTTCGCTCCCCGTCCACCATAAGTAAATTACGGTTAAAGTCCCGGGAATCGACTTACCTTGAACTAATCATACTCACGCTGTCCGAGGACGGCGCGAGAAAAACCGCCGGCCTCAGGACTCATATCCTTCATGTACGTTGTTATGAAGGAATTAGATGAGCGTCAGCCAACAGTATTTATGATTTGTTCTAGGCTGAGGCCGCGTGAAAAGAAGTCGAACTTGCCCCATCTCTGGTGGAAGTGAGCCGTAGCCCGTTCGCCGACGTCACCCCGCATTGGCCCGATTGAATACCCTCGCAGACCCACGTGTCCTTACGAAGGTCTTAGTACGAGAGTAAAAATCGACGTGCTCCCACCGGACACCAGAGCCAGTCCTCCCTCAACGGCAAACCAACCGGAATGTCGCGCAAAAACAGAGGGGTGCCCTTGACGCCAGGTCGTTTCCTGACTGGTAGAAGACCCGTGCAGAAATGGAGAGTTGCACCGAAACGTCCAACACTAAAAATTTTTCCCCCCACCGACAATGCGTTGGTCATTCGGAGGTGCGCGACGGCCTGCGCCATCGCCAAGCAGGAATAGTTCTGTGACTAACAACGCCAACTGGCGGAGCCTATCGCGGCTCGTACGCAACGCCTGTCGAAACTCCTCCGCAGGGCGTTTGGCAAGTTCCACTCAGTCATAACTGGCCTCGTTGGCGACATGTGTAAAATATGCCAAGCACGAGGCGGTTCGAAAAACTCATCACCACTCGGAACAGCCCCATGGCCGATCCTCGGTGAAAGAACCGAACGCCAACCTTAATTCTTGATTGTGTTCGGGTCTAGGCCACTACTTAATAAAGAACCAGGAAGTCTGATGCGGAATAACAATAAGTGTGCCGGACAAAATTATTTCGCCTTGCTCCACTTATAGCGAAGACCCGCCATCGTTTACGATAAGCGACGTGCTAGAAGCTTCGCCAGCCCCTGGGCCGCCCGATCGGCAGCGCCACGAGAAAAGCCTTGCGTCTGGGACATTCCTGACACCGCCACGCTGACAGAGTAACATCACCAAGAATTCGTCTGGACAATCCGCAGTGATTCCCACAGGACTGAGATCCGCGAGAACTTCCCTGTACCCTTCTAAAAAAACATGTCACCACGGACGTAAACCACGGCTGACATGCCAGAAGGTGCCCACGATTATTACTTCGCAGTCGACCCTCCTACTAAGTCTAACCACTCGTGTGAGGGGATCGGGGAGAATGCTTGACCTTCACCCCACCAGCCAGGGAAAGAGCATCCGACGCCCATACTCCGGGACGCGTCCCTAGGCAGTACGTCAAAGCGAGGCATTTCCGGCGGACGCAAACCGATCTAGCCTATCGACGTGCGGCTCTATGAACCCCTGTAAGAACCTGTTTTCGCTACTCGATGATACAGCGACCACGTCCAGGCCCCACCCCAAGATAGCAGTCCGCGAGTGACATTGTGAACGCCCGGTATGTTAACATGCTGTAAACGGATCCCCTCTCGAAGCACCCTCTATCAAAGTCTCGTGAGAGAAAAAATGGTCGATCTCGTTCCAACCCTGCCAGTTTGATGTACAACACCCCGTGGGTGTTGTCCGGATCCGATGGGATCTTGCAACCGGCCAACCAAGTCCGGAAATGATTCAGAGATAGAAAGCCCGCTTACGTGGTCCAGACATTGATGTGAAGAGACGATCCGTGCCGACCAGCGGCCCGAACTGTCTCGTCCCTAATGTGACCGCCCCAGCCATGACCCGACGAGTTGATCGTCTGGGCTATGAAGGAGGGAACGCCACCTCCGAAGAGATTGTTTGGCAACCCTCCACCAGGGGGGGGGGGGGATAGAGCGTCCCTCACAATCGCAGTCATCGGTTACCAGTTGGTCTACGCTGTCCGTGGATGGGGCGATAGAGCGGCCAGAAGGCGCAGCGGGATTTGGCACATACGATGCCACAGTAAGGCACGATGTCCACCAGGCTGGCCATGATCGCCTGACTCCAGGCCAGCCAAAGCACAAGCTCGTCTGACCCCGGAAAGGAGCGGAGCACATTGATAATAATGGCTACACGCTCCTGCTGGGAATACACGGCCATTGAAGATCCAGCGGCGCTTCCAGAAAATAAACTGGTTAACTGACCTCTCGGTTTGAAGTTGGATTTCGAAAATTTCACGAAGAACTCCAACTTCATGACCCCCTTGGTCTGGCGTTGCGAGATCCCTCGTCGGGCTGTAGATCAACCAGCCGTCCAGATAGTAACAGAGGTTTATCCCCTGCGTCCGAGAAACGGCCAAGTGGCCTTGACCACACGATTGAAGACTCGCTTCTCGTGGACCGGCAGAACGGGCGGTACCCGACTGGTACACTCTAGCTCATCTGGAAGCGTAACTAATTTGGTTCTTTCTCCCCTTTTCGATTGGAATGTGGGAGAGCTTCCTTGAGATCCAGAGACTGCCTACCAGTTTGAATAGCGGCGGAGAACGTGGGGCCAACGTCCCCATCCAAAAATTCAGATGAATACATTGAGCGCCTTGCGATTGCGAATCTCGGCCGGCCAATCGTGCCGTCTTCTGGTAGCTAGGAAGAACTCGACAAAACCCCCTCGAAAATCGAGAGGATGGGACTATTGCCCTGCCTTGCGTCGAAGGTCCGCTATTGAAGCATGGGTGGTACCTTACGCATCTCTGGAACTCCGAAGGAGCCGCGTGACCCTCCCGACAGAATGACGGGGCGGAGGAGCAGTGAACTCCAGAACCAGTAATCGTCCGGATACCACACGCCTCACCCAGCGATCGCCGACGGTTTCTCGCCAGCGATGCTGGTATTTGATTAGCGGCCGCCCACCGGAGGGTACCCCGGCGGAAGCTCCGTGGACAAAGGTCCCGGAGCAGCGGTTGCCAACCCGTCAAATGCCAGGCTCCTTGAGCAAGAATGCTAAAAGTCTGGCTCTCCCGCTTGCCCCCGCGCTTCCGCTTGGCCCCCAACGTCCCGGAGGACGCCTAAGAGCCTGGCGGAGCAGTGGCAGCGGAAGTCGTCGGAGAGGACAGCGAGGTCTTGACCGCCATCCTCTTAGAAGAACGCTTCCTACGATGGAGGGCAGCTTGTCTTCCCCTTAACCTTGTCGCGATCCCAACCTCAGGTCTCTCGTTCGTGGAATAGAGTCCGCAACCTGCTCAATGGCAGAATTTAACTCCGAACCGAACAGAAAAGACCCAGACAATGGCAACCCTGTTGAGGCTGTCGGCCAACCGAGAGGAGGCCGCTGATGAGCCAAGGGTCCTTCACGGCGACAGAGTTTCCCGTACCCCCGAGGACCCTATCAACTCTCCCGCTTCACGCCTGACCATGCCTTAAATCCGGAACAATTACTGGTCCACGCTCTCGCTAAAAGACCGAGACAGAGTCAACGTCCCGACCTGAGCAGAGACGTCCGCCGCAGCCAGCCCCAAACGAATGGGGTCGCTGTCAGGCAAGAACGCACCGCGCAGCGCATGAAGTCGAAGGCCCATGACCCCTGCGGGGACCGAGCTCACGAATCCACCCGCCCTGAATCCGCAGCGAAGCAGACCTGCGTCACCCAAGCCTCTTCATGGGGATGGATTTTGCTGCCTCCGCACCCGAACCCAACTTCTCGGAGCCATCGTCGCCCAATGCCAGACGAAGCAAATCCGAGGTCATCGTAACCCGAGTGCCCGCTACAGGAAGGCAGTCCTACGGGAAGGGGACTGGAGGGTGACTGGAAGCTGGCTGTGACAAAGCGCCCGTTGACACAACAGGCAGCTGAGCCTGCGTCACCACAGGCGGAGTCGCGAGAACCAAGCCCGGGGTACCCTGCCCGCCACACCTACCCGCTAGCCATCCCAGGACGCCCATAGGCCGGCTATACCAAAATGGCAATGGTGTGCTACTCCCGAGGTGCAACCCCCTAGTGTCCAGGGTCGAGCGGGTACCCACAGCCTGGTGGAGGCGGTGGCCGAACCCCGTAGCCAACGCCCGCACCCCGAGTCCACCCTATCTGTCTGCGCCCGTAACACAGCTGCCTGCCCTAGATTGGACCCAGAATACGCGCCATGACCCACAGGGAGTAGCCTGCCCCCCCCCCCTTGTTGCCACCCCAGGTTGGCAACCCACGGGGCCCAGCAAGCGAAGGGCTGAAGGCAACGTGCGCCCCCGAAAAAAAACCATCGCCCCCCCGTACCCAAGCCCGCAAGCTTATACCCCATCCCCGAGGACGAGATCCCAGCCGCCGGCAGGGTCGAAGGCACGGAAGTAGGCGCCCAGTAAAACTGGATGACCACGGCCCGAGACACTGAAGGGACGGCAGGTACCGCACCCAGTGTCAGGCCCCCGGTACTCAACCCGCATGCTGAAGCAAACCGCCCCCGCTGCGCCGGATTCGAGCTCATCCCTGCCAGCATAGGCAAGCACATTTCCCCCCGGCCGCGGGGAAACCGAAGGAGAGAGCCGCGGATGACCGACCGCCGGACCAGTGCTCAAGCCCATCCCAATCCCCGGAGGCTGGCGGACGAGCACTGCTTACAGCATCGCCAGGTTGGCAGTTGCCTGCACCGGACGAGGCATCATCCCCGAAGGAGAACGCAAACCTCAAGCCTGGGCTAACCTCCCCCCCCGCCCCCCCCTCCCGCCCCGACGGGGGAGGCTCAGCCTAGCCGAAGCTACCCGTCCCGAAAGGACCTAGGGTGTCTCCTGAGGCAGCGCCTCCCCCGAAAGGGATCCCAGGCCTCAGCCCCCCGTTGAGCTTCAAGCCCCGAAGGACGAGGCGTAGCCAGCATGAAGTCCACCTGTCCCATACTGCTGGGACGGGAGCTCTCCAATTGGCGCTCCCACAGCGGGGTTCAAGTCCCGGAGGCGATCCCCAGTAGGAGTGCTGGTGGCAGCCGAAACCGCCGCGGTGGTGTTGGTTGTGGCCACCACCCGGGACCGAAGCCCCCGCAGTGCTTTCGGGGAGCATCTACATCGCCGCCTTCACAGACGTATCCCCGCGCCGTGCCAACCCCGCTACGGGAACTTCCTTTTGAAGAATTCCCGTTCGCCCTCGAGCATCTTCCAGTGAATCCCCGAGTCCCACCCGGTAGGACAGGCAGGGACTCTCAAGTACCACGATCGAGGCCGCCAGCAAGTCGGATGGGGATCCCACTCAAAGCTAAATGAGCGGAATCCCCGCACGGAGCAGTGCTTGGTCATCAGAAAGCGATAAGCACGCACGTACACTCAAGTAACTCAGTTAATTGTCCTTCTCAAAGGACAGTAATTACACAAAGACAGTCCCTTCAGAGAAGGACAAAAGAGGAATTACTGCAAGACCAAACAAGATGAGGGCGACAAACTAGGGAATGACCTGACTTCAGGATAGGCCTTGGAGGTAATTATCTTGTCAAGCCTATGAAAACGCTGGCACAAAGTGCCGCTGGATCACGTAACTGAATTCTAAAGAACGCCTTACAAAGGAAAATCGATTTAACTAAATAAAGACTAACTTCCTAAGAAAAGGTCTGGACCCTCAAACGAATAAGCTTGTCTGGACACTAACCTGTACGGCACACACAAAAAAGGGGGAAATTGGAATGAACTATGCCCCTGAACACTGATTAAAGTCTATGAAGAACTGACCAGTTTAAAGAAAAATACACCTACGATAATGGAGTTTTATTCGAGTATATTTTAAAACTGGATATACAAAGCCAAATTGTTACAGGGACGGCCTCTCTCGCTAAGGAAGAAGCTGTATTAATGCCGTCCGAACCGGTAACAACCTAAAAAGTGGTGTCCAACCACCTAACCAATCAATTGACTCAAGTATTTTATAGTTATATGGGGAAATTTACCCGGTTCTGATTTGGCAAGAACCAAATCTGGGGGGAACCTGCGTTTTTCACACAGCGAATCTGGCCAGAATTCGCCGAAAGCGCATCCAAAAATCCTAAAACGGACTCAGGACAAACGGTAAACTTAAAAAAGAGTTTTCACCCTAGTCCCTGGCCGAACAATACCCACAGCCAAACCTTGGTGAATTTCTACTCGAATCGGAAGCTAACAAATACATCTCACCGGTCAGGTAGAGCCCCAGTAAAGCCCCAAGTTTTCCCGCGTTGCGGAAATTCCGCTAAATTCGCGGAATATGAGGTTTAAACGCTGAAAATGCAATTTTGAGATGAAGAGAGAAAAACATGTCAAAAAAGGAAAATACTTACTTCACTTTTCCTAAGTAAAATACTAATATATACAATTGGATTCATAATTAAAAAATTACAATGTTTTTACCATGCCATGACCCCTATCAATCTCCAAATCCCCCCGTTTTAGAATTCTGAATAGACCATCGGAAGTATATCAAAGACGATTACTACAAGCTGCATATCGCGATCGTCTTTGACTGTACATTGCCGATCACGATGACCCTACCCATTTTGCTTCGGAAAGGACGCAATGCTGCAAGAATGTGCTTTTCGCAGTCGCGGCGCTAAAATAGAGATCGGTCGGTATTTTTCCAAGACGTAATAACCATGTACGGTGACACTGACTCACTGGATCGTGTTTACTCGGGTGCACTGCCGATTTTTGTAATTAACAATTGAAATTATGCCTTTTAAATGTGCCGCGGCGTAAGTCTGCAACTAGTAAAAGCTTTGTACGGTACCATGATTTATGTACTG
>JAMKCH010005771.1:0-34864 GCA_023653785.1 Ophioderma brevispina
TGCAATGAAATATTCTGCTTGATGATATGTTTAATGTATCGGTCACCAATCAGTAAATATATCATTGAAATAAAGGTAGGGGAAGGAACGAAGGGAATTCTCCCATTCTGAACATTTTTACTTATTTAGCACTTAAATGATTACCATTTGACATAGACAATTTCGGAAGTCCGATCCACTACGTGACACCAATTCAATTGCAATTTAGATAGCGTAATTTTTTTTTTTTTTTTTGGCCTGTTGTTAACCTGCAGCTGTAAAATGGCGGCTTTGAGTAGAACTTCATACATCGCTACGAAACACAGTTTTCAGTTTGAAAAAATTATGCTGAATCGTCTACTGATACAAACAGGAGAAACACATTCGCCTACTAAAAATCTTAATAATTTGCATTTTGGAAAGGCGCAAAAGAAAAATTATTAGGGAAGTTGCACGTTTAAAATAATCAAAGTCGCCATGTCAGGTATTAGAAAATTTTCCATAGGGTTTGTACAGAATGCGCAGAAGACGAGTTCCGGTTACGACCGCCATTTTCTGTGCATTCTTTCAGAATGAGGTCATTACATGTGTCATCATGTTACTAACTTCACTCATGCGAAATAAGAAATGAAAACAGTAACTGCAAATTTCGGGATTTATGCAATGCGAGAAGTGGCAAATTCATGGAATTGTATCATTTGCTGAGTACTTGGAAAATGTCATACTTGATTAATTCGGGCAGTCGGGAGTGATTTGTTCGGGGATTTTTTTGCGCATCCAGCTGGACGCGTTAGCTCAAGCTCAAAATGTAATTTTATGCATCCTTAATGGCAAAAGAGCGTCCTGGACACCAAAACGCAAATTCTTAGTGCCGACCATGCTGCTGAAATCAATATATGCAATGCAAAGGATTATATTGGCATGTAAAATGCAGAGGTTAGCTAGATCTAGCAATAAAAAGGATTATATGGAATTACTTGCCGTTATTTAAAATAATAATAACAGTTAATCCTTGGCATAATGATGCCCACATGATACCACTTAAGTTATCTAGTACCAGGGTATAGCAGCCAAACATATAAAAATGGGTCAGCCTTATAGTGGGTCTGGCTGACCCAGAGGGAGTCTAGGGGGGGAAAACACTGGTGGGGAACGGGGCTTGCCTAAATTAGTAGATTGTGTGTTCATTTTACATATTTTTCTTTAACTTTTAGCAGAAAAGTGGGGTGGCAATGACTCTGATAGTCCCTGACATATAGGTTTTATATGTATGTCACACTTAGTATTAAAGCCAGGTCTGGATATGACAGTGTAAACACGCTTCTTCCCCCCAAAACAATACATCATTGTATTGCATGGGGCACGTTTCATGCAAGAGATGCACGCATGAATGCATGTAGTTGTCCAAGGGAATTATGACAAATACTGTAAGAGGAGGAGCATGGAACCAGGTCAAACATCGTCGCTTACCCCTCACTACAGAAAAGGTTTGAACCTTTGGTAGTTAGTATGAACCCTCTATATCAACCCTAGGTAGTTAGTACTCTCAAATTGTGGCGTACTTTTCAATAGGGGCCAAAATAAGGTTACACAGGGGTTCAAACTTTTTAAAAAGCTCCAATCATGTTGAATACGGTATGCCATATTGTCCGTATAGTCATAAAGGATTCAAAAATGTATATAGTTTGTACCATCTCTGACCATTGGTTGGGAGTTATAGGGTAAAAATGAGCTTAAAACGTTTAAAATGGTAAAAAAAAGGTCAATTCATTTGTACAAGGGTCAAAATCAGAAGAGTTGCCTCCAATTTTTGTAAAAAAATGAAAGAAGAAGTTGTTCATCTAGCTTAAGGTATCATAATAAGGAATAGTTGTACCATTACCATGAAATAGTTATCAGTTATGCGACAGAAAAGAATAGTTCATAGGAAACATTAATATATTTGGTGCGACCTTCTTTGACCCTATTCACTTAACAGCTCGGGACACTTGTGTCGACTGCCGTCGCCGGGTTTGTGAGATGATAGGCCTCATATACCTTGACTTGTAGTGAATTGACCTCAAAAAAATGAGGGATTGCAGTTAAACTCCATAAACCAAGTGGGCGGTTCCATTGGAACTTCAACTTTTCAATGAGGTCAATTTTACATTTAGGCCATCTTACAACTGACCTGTCACCCTGAAGTAACAGTGGCAATGCCTTGCTGGCTCACCGTTGCTTTTAGTAAATCAGTGTGTTAGTGGCAACTACTCCGGCGAATACTCCAAAAAATTGTGCCCGATTTCTATTTTTTTTAGAGGGTTTTTAATTGGTATTGCATCAAAAATGTGAAGATGGTACTTCATAAAGAATTTTGACTCATTTTGTGAGTTATGATTGGGAAAATGTGGCTTTCTTTATTGAATTTGCGAACTTTTGGTATGAAAGTTAAGCTTCCCGTTTAACCGATTTGCAATATACTATCTGTTTAAACGGCCGGCTGGTGTTTAAATGGTTAGAATTGACAGCCTTAGTGAGGGGTAAACAAAATCCTTAAATAAGGCCCCTATGATATTCTGCTCCTGCTCTATGTAGTATTCAGGTGCTCTGTGGTTCTATATTGCTCTCTGATGCAATCAGAGCCATATTCTGGCCTATTTTTGATGAAATAATTTCAGCTTCTGACTTGCTTTTTATAGTAAGGCCAAATTTAACCCAAAAAAAAGTTTTGTCTCAGAAATATTCTCAAAAGCTATTTGTTATGTTTTCATTATTATTTGTTAAAAATATCATCCAGAATATTGCAATCTCATTGTGCTTTGTACAAATCTTATTTCAAATAGCTTGAGTTTAGGTTTTTAAGACAAAACCTTTTTTATCCTTGGCCTACAAAAACACTCTACTTCTTGTTCTGCTATTCCTGACAATAATGCAAGAGTCATAAACTCTTAGCACCATTTGGAGAGCCGGAGATAGAGAAAGAAACTTTGTGGAAGCACTGCATCACGTTTAGATGTGTAACCGAGACGCTTTCAAGACTGACAAAATTGCTCACTTTGCAGGAAGTAGTCTGTCAAGATCCATATGCAAAAACCATGGCAACAAGCAATGGCGGATATGTACCTGTAACAAAACTAATCATCTGATGATATCAAGGACAGCCATAGAACACATGGCTTGACCTTACTAACCAAACTTTCAATCACATGTTTGTGCCACTTTTCTGTTGTCTAAAGTCCTCGTCACCAAATCATTACAGTATTTGTAAACTTAGAAAAGGTATTCGCATCAACTTGTGGTACAAATATGCAAATTCAAGCCTGGCCATTTTCTTTCCATTTTGACCTTAAAAAAGAGAAGCATAAAAAGTACTCACCATTTATTAGTTACTTCTACCATCAACTCATGGTATGAACATGTGAATTTAAACTTGGCCGCCCTCTTCCCCACACGCTGCAGTCGTTTCCACACCGACGCCATGTTGATACGGCCGTAGCGCTATGTATATTCCAACTGCCAGCGGGCCGTGGGCAATGGGGCAAATTGACCCGAATGCGTAGTTTTATTCCTCAGTGTATATACACACAAATACACCTACTCCATACACACAGGAACTAGCTGATTTGAGCAGCTTTGCCGACTCACGTCGACTCGTAGGCTTCTTTCCTCTTCGTTCTGCTAGTAGTTACCTGGATGGGGTGTGAACACAGGAAGAGAGATAGGAAACAATCAAATCAGTGCCAATGTAATATGACTTGTTTGAATATTACCTCTAACTCATTCTTCAAAGTCAAAGTTCAATAATTAAGCTTGCCTTCTGTGCAGCTGAACAAATGCTTTGTGGCTAAGTTAGACCCAATTTCCCTTAATTTGGTAGAATTCTCTCAACTGCAAATATCTATTCTAAACAGTCATTTAAAAAATACAAACGATACACTTCTTTAGTAGAATATTGGATGGCTGAGGTTGATCAAATGTTGGGCGAGTTGAAGACGAGCCCGATATTTTCTTGGCGAGGGCGATATTTTCTGTTATCAGCCGAAAAAGCCATCCAATATTATTATTATTATGCCAAGAAGAAGCTGACTTGACAAAAATAGTTTTAAAATGGCTTCAAAACTAATAAAAACAGAGTATTTGCTTGACGAGTTGCATGACCGAATGCCCAATATTTTTGCATATTGTGCAGTGTTGGGCGGTACGCGCTAAATGCACTGTGGTATTGAACCACATATGCATAATAATTTATATTATTGTTCTTTGTGAAAAATGGACACCAAAGCTAGAGAATAACTGATATGATCGGTATTTTTGAAATCGGGCCTATTACGACCTTATCGGTATCTGATCGGTATCGGCAAAATTCTCATTTTTACCGATTTTCTAAACCTATTAAATTTATATCAAAGAGGCCCAAATTTGAATTAAAATTGTTCTAAACTGATGGCCAAATGGTGAAAATAAATCGAAACTGAAACAATCAATTTATTATTTTATGTACACAAGAGTGTGTATGTTGTTCCTAACTTACTATTTCGCCATTTTAGTGGTTTACCTAAATCGCAACAATTTCCAAATCTGAATTTCTTATAAGTTGTTCATATAATAAATTTAATTAAAACACCACAGCTTACCAAGACTCAAAGGCAAAAAAACCCAAAAAACAAAGAAACAAAAAAAAAATAAATGAAAATAAATAATAACAATAATTGATCACACATAATATTCACAAATCCCCCTGAATAAAAGTAAAGAGAGGAAATAACAAACAAAACTCTACCCAGCCATCAAACACAAAGCAAAACAAAAACCAATGCTCCAGCATGTCACAAAAATAAAACAAAGACCAAAAATTCTGTAAGTAAACTTACATGATCCCCCTGGCACATGACCTCTGACATTGGTATGTGACCTTTGACCTGATTAACATATGAAGGAACCCCTATTGCACCTTGACCCCAAGTCTTATTTAAATCGGACTTAAACTTTTCGAAGGAGACGCAAAAAACCAAACCTAACCATCGAAAACCTAACCAAACTGGAACACACACATACGGACATTCGCACCCTCGCAATATCCCCCTCTGCTTTTCAAACCAGGGGGATAAAAATGACATGTCCTTAATATGTCATTGACACTAAATTGCCAATTGATATCTTTTCCTGATCAACTTCCCCCACACATTACGCCATCAGTTGATAACAGGCAATTAACTGCCGATCTCAAAACAGTACAAAATGCAAGCTATCTGTCAACCAATTAATCGTCTCCTCACTTCCTGCACAATTCAAACAGAAAGAAAGGTCTCGGGAATTACTGGGGATGTAATGTGGAAATGACTTATCACTATGAGCTAGTAAAATCTCAATTCCCTTGGCACAGTTCAGTAGCTTTCATTCAACAATGTATTTAGAAAATACACCTCTGTTTTTTGGGTATGATATATGATAACCAGATCACACAAGGTCAGTTCATGTCAATGTATGTACAAGTACAACCCACTGAACTGTGTCCTTGGTAGATGAGCTTATTTAACTCATAGTGGATTATGCCAACTGATTGGACGATTGAGAGTCAAATCATTGTGATATTTCAGTGGATTTGTGGAGTATCATGTGTGATTGAGACGGAATTGAGGCTTTGATGGATCCTGCATCTTGAGATAATGCTCAAGTGTCATTTTCCGCAACACACTTATACACGGTAGTCATGCTGTCAGAGGCACGTGAAAAATTAAAAGCACACAAAGATATTTGTTTGGCACACAGGTCTACAAACTAATATCATGTTATTTTAATGTTTTTATTTTTATCCCATCACAAAGCATATAGACAACAAATTTGCCCCCATGGAGTAGCATATTCGGCTTGATGAAACTGCATTTAAAACACCACAGAAGTATTTAGTACCATAAAAAATATGCTTTCAACATTATCTACAATTCTATTAAAACAATTTTAATATTATATGTTGTTTGGAGTACCTGTTCTTCAACTGGTAAAAGTAGGCTAAATTTTAAAAATACAGCATTCACTAAACATATGTCATCTGCAGTTGCGGTTTGTGAATGGGTACAAAGGTCACATGAGGTCACCAAGGTCACATGAGGTCACCAAGGTCACCAACAAGTGAGACACTAGCCAAGGACCATTGTATGCAAGTGTCATGAGAATGTGCACATGTATGTGGAAACAGTGGGCAATTATAATTAGGGTTAACATTTGACTTTACATTTTTTTCAGCATTTTTACCACAGACAGACAGACGTACACAGACATACTACCAAAGCAATGGCCATGTGCTGCTTGCTTCACAGACGACACCAAAAAACTCCCATACAGAACAGAGCCAGCAAGAACTGTATGTTCCTTCTTGGAGCATTACTAGATAGACGTGTCTAGTCTGAAGTATTGATTGGCGACGGGCGCGCTGTGAACCAGTGCCGCCTTCAGTTGCAGTGCGCTTGTGCATTACCACTCGCCGCGTGGTGAAAGTCGGCTCAACTTGTATACGCCCGCGTCGCTACTTCATACTTCGAGCCTGGAACAGTTATATGCTCTTCTTCTATCAAAGCTTAAATTGGTAAGCTGTAACCCAAATGTAAGGATCAAATTCCAATTTTTGTGTACAAAATTTTACACCACATTTTTCCTGCATACTTGCATATTTTTAACACAACATAAATTAAAGGGGAATGACCAGATTTAAGTTTATAAAGTTTTCATCTTGATAGAATGGCCTTCACCCCAAAACTCCATCTGTACAGTCCCGCACCAATATTTCAAACATGTGATTTTGTAATCCCTATATAGTATTGCTTAAAATTAATATTGGTCGACCAAATGGGGCGCATTTTCGCTCATAACATCCAAACCAAACACCTGTAAGCTAAAATTCACAGGGTAAATGAGCACAAAGGCCGTTCTCGAACCACAAAGGTCCCTCTCAACCTCGGTGGTAGCAACGGAGGGAAAATAGAACTAGAATCACAGGGAGGACTTGTGATAACTGGTTCTCAACCACAGGCTCCTGCCATAGCAGTTGCAAATACCCGTGGATGACCCCAGAGTGTAATTCTTTGACCCTTGAATGACCCTACTACTCTTGACTTAATTACTTTCTTAATTTTTGGTTCAGAAATGTCGACCACACCCACAATTTCGGACCATGCAACCATTCGCTGTGATTTGAATTTGATTTGACCTTGGATGACCACAAATGCACGCTTAAAACGACTGAAAAATTTTGGTACCCAAAGGTGACTACAAACCACCAGGTTTTCATGACCATACAACCGTTTTGGGATTTAGCTATTTAACCTGGATGACCGCACATGACCTTTGAAATTACCTTCAAAATTTTTTGCAGTGAATTTTTCAACACATACCAGGTTTCATGACCCATACCAACCATGTGCATTGATTTAACCTTGGATGAACCCCACTGACCTTGAAATGACCTTAATTTTGGCAACTGACTGTTGACCAACACCCACCAAGTTTCATCATCCTAAACCACACTTGGACAAGGGTATAGCATTTAATCCTATTTTGACCGATTTACCTTTGACCGCATGCCACATGTCCACCTCCGAACTCTCCACTGTCTTACTTGTGCGACATCTATGGTGCGAAGGTGGACACCCATACTTGCTTAGAATCCAATGAGATCATGTTTACAGGTTTATAGCAACCCCGGGGGGCCACTTGTATTCAAGGTGGATATAGGCGTGAACATGTCTTTCAAATGCAAACCCTAACCCATATTTTCATTCAACCGACTAAAAAACAAGCTAAACTACCCTAAAAGTATTTTGATCTGTTATAATACCCTCAACAGTACGCAGTGCATTGAAATCGTAATCCAACCTTTAACTATCTTGCTTTGCTTTACTTCCCAAGTTCCAATTACAATATTTTGGATGATTTTGATCCTGCTTAATAAGATATAACATACAATGCATTCAGGGTTAAGAAAAACAACCCTTTTTCCAGTATTTAGCTGTTTTTGACACTACCGATGTCAACTCGCGTACATCGCCTGTTGGAAAAAAAGAGACAACCCTTTTTAACGCGGTTTCTGTTCACGCCTCAGATCAACCTTGAATCAAAGTGGCCCCGGGATAGCACACTTTTTAAGTGAACCAATTTGACCCTATTTTTTTTTTGATCACATTTGACCTTTGACCCAAGCACATGACCCCGTCAGATCCCACCAACCGCCTACTTGAGATATCTATGTTGTGAAGATGGATACCCACACTTGCTTCGATCCAAAGATAATCGCGTGGGACACCACACGCGCACTGATGCCGGGCTTTCTAATAGTCCCTTGCACTAAAGTTGCGTGGGACCAAATTCTAGCGTTCTCTCAGAACCAAATTTGACCACTTCCAGTAAAATCTGGGGTTCTTGGGAGCAGGCTATTAGCAATTGGAACCACGGCCCCTTTAACTGTATTAACATAATTTAGATAATCATATTCCTTTACCTATACCACAATATTGAATGCTTTTGTATAGATGATCATAGAATGCACTTATTTTTCACATCATAATTAATTTAAATTAACTTCATAGAAATTATTAGATAATCATATTCCTTTATGGCTTTACCTAACACAGACTACAACTTACAAGTGAAGCCTTTAAAGATGATCAATTTGATAGAATGCACTTCCTTCTCACATTCAATGTGTTATCAATTGTTAATTCTTTGAAACATTGTTTAAATATCATAATTATGTAACTCTTTAGTTTGTTAATATTCATATTAATATTCATATTTGTCTTCTTGATAATCATTTCATATTGATATTGTACATTGTATATCTAAAAAAGGTTTTTTTGTTGAATCCAGGTTTTTGTTGTAAAATAAATTGAAATAATAAATACCCATGCCAATTTGAGTATAGTCTCACTGTTTTGGGCATGAAATATGGTAGGAATTCAGGGTGGGACTATACTGAAGTCAATGTTACGGGGATAAAAATATGACATTGGTAAGGACAGCAGCCGGCAACATCCCGCTGTGCATGGATTACCCCAACATCAGGTCACACACAGCTGCCATTTGAAAACACGGACATTTACTGTGGATTTCCCATGAAAATTGGAAGACCATGTAGAAATTTTTTTGTCTAAATTGTTCCTTTTATACCACCTGAAACAGCTAAACAGAAAAACTTTTAACGGTCACATATTTTTGTTTAAAACCTTATTATTAAATCTGGATATGAAGTTTCCACACATGCCAACTAAAGTCTGTTGAAGAGACTCTATTGGAACAAACAACATTCATAACAATAGCTCAGCGGGATGCTGTCGGCTGCTGTGATTGGTAAGGATGCAGCTTCAAATGCATACCTCTTTTAGAAAAATAAGCAGTTCTTGAATCACTACTGTCACCTGCTTTTGAGCTTCCCTTTCCCCCTCTCAACACAAGTTGACCTCTAATGACCTTGGTATATGACCTTTAACTCTACCACGGACATGGTCTATGGTTGACCTCCAAGTTTGTTGCAATTGGAGTTAAAGACACAATTATGTTTCGGGTTAACATTTTGACCACAGACACAGACATACACACAGATACACCCACACACACACCACAGACACAGACATACACACAGATACACCCACACACCACACCACAGACACAGACATACACACAGATACACCCACACACCACACCACAGACACAGACATACACACAGATACACACACACACACACCCTTGAAGATGCTAAATGGTTTATGATATGGTTGGGCCACAGTGATCAGGACCATTTGTGACAGCGCTTGAGGCCAATAGCATAAGCGCTATATAAATCTCTGCTATTATCTCTCTGCTATACACACACCACAGACACAGACATACACACAGATACACCCACACACCACACCACAGACACAGACATACACACAGATACACAGACACACTATCAAAGCAATCCCTATGTGCCTCTAGCAGACGACACAAAAAGTGCTGTTCTTACTAGAATCGAGAGTTGGTCAAATGTTTTATGCAATCACTGTAATTGCAAACATTTGCAAGCAGACAGATTTTTGACTGGTAACATCTCTCTGATTGGAATGTACCCAGTCTATTTTGCCTTCTTCAATCGATACAAATTGTTATTATACCGTTAAGTGAAAGATCAAAGGATGCCGCCTACCTAATACGCTTCCATATCTAGTAAATGAGCATGTATTATTGCCATCTTGTACTAGGCATGCATATGTATGCATATAAATTTGTATTACACAGCTGGTCCTACTTGGGCCTGAAGAGACGATAACACTTTTTTTTTGTAATTTTTAATGATCCAAACTAGTGCATTTGATGGCCATATTACCAACACTTATTGGACAACATATTGACATTAGTACCACAAGCTTAGTCTTAGCTAAGTTGGTGCCTTTTTGAGATGGCTTCAAAGATGACTGTGTTGCCATTTGGGAAGTGAAAATTCATGATTTTGTGGTATACAGTACAGAAATCAGTGGTGAAAGGATTAATTGGCATCACAGACATGACAACATTTCAAAAACATTCCCTAACATGATGCCGTTGTTAAAGTATCTTAAAAGGTGCACCGAGAGATTTCAAGTCATCCATATTTTTCTGTGATGTAGTGATTTCATATAGAATAGAACCACTCGATATATTACCCCCCAAAATTTACCTTTTGTTTCACAACAGAAATCAACTTAGAAATGAAAACAAAGGTGATTTGTATATGCTTATATTTCAATAGAAAACAGTAGCTGATGTTCGTATTTGCTCCTATACGAAAATTAGAAATTTTCACATTTTTTGTACCAAGAATGCAGTTCTCATCTTAATCCTTTCGCATGGGGATATTTGGTATGAAGCTTTACACCAGTGCAAAATCAGAATTTGTCATAATTTTGTAAGGGAACATCTATTATTTGAAATCTCGTGTTGCACCTTTAACAGGTCAACCATGTAACTGTTTGGTACAGAACTTATGCTTATTTCGCCTAGCTACGTAATCTTGTCACAAGCAAGTCCTTGTGGAGGCACCTGTGGTCCAGTGGATATATGCCGACTCATGCATCGGTGGGGTGACGGTTGTGGGTTCTGAGCCCCCGCTGCAGCCAATGTGTTGTGCACTGGGCAAGGCACTTTACCTGCTTGCCTCGTCGACCCCAGCGATATTCGGTGCTGTTTTAAAGGGGAAATATTAACAATCTCTCCAGTGCTGAGATAGGACTGTGCGCTTGGCCGGCTGCCAACCTAGGTGAAGCGAATGATTGTGACGATTTCCTTTTCGCTGATGGGAGTGTAATAATAATAGGCAACAGCGCTGTGATCTTGATGAAAATGGCGCTTAATAAAAAATCCATGTATATTATTATTATTGTAATGTATGCGAGCGTATATAAGGATGCTTGTTTACTTTTAGTTTTGAGATTTTGGTAATGGATGAAAGTCCATATTTTCTCATTAAAAGGGATTAGCATCGATTTGCTAATCCGTAACGTCCAAAAAAAATCAAAATTCATATTTTTATATATTTGGTACTCGGCATGGATATGGAAAATAACCTGCAAGTGGGTTTGGCCGTGAAATCTGGTATTTATCTGATTCTGTAATTTCTATACGTGCGTATCAAAATTACAAACTTGAGATCAAAAACCCTTTTCCCGGTGAATATCACAGATTTTCAGCGTGATATTGTGCACCAGTATATCAATACATTTGACCACAACACAAACATTATTGATCTTTTGGTTATTCTGTACTGGTGTAAACCACGAATCAGCTGTTTAGTACAATTTGAGACGCCATCGCTGTCATTCTATTGCGGTGACGTTAATGACAATTTCCTCAAATACTTCATTTCACTAAACATTTGGTGTTTTTAGTTCTACATTAAAGCAGTTATATGGAATTGTGCCCACTTTATCCCTGATTTATTTATGATTAAAACATGCATTTCCACCTTTTTTTCCATTCTCCTCGCGTTATTGATGCGAATCCCTTTAAAACCCATGAAATTTCACTGCCTGAGAAATGTTTTCCTGGATGTTATGAATAAAATGGGTCAATTTGGTACCATTGATGCTTTCCCAATTAACTCAATTTGAAAAAGTGTAAGGGGAGAGAAAAAAAGCATTGGAAAATTGGAAATTAATCAGTTTCAATCTACCTAGCTTTAACCCTGCCTACCACAGAAAACATCAACATTAACTTCTATTTTTATTTAACCAAGTAGCACTGAAGTTCTGTATCCAAGATCCATTTTGCTTTCATCAGTTGATGTCATTCCGTGAATCAAGTCCGATCCATCTTGCCCATTGACATAAACATTCTCCTTCACCTTCATCATTACAAATAAGCTTCCACTTTATACTCACGCACAAAAAAAATCTCCATCCAGTAATGTGATGAGAATATTGAATTCTAATAAAGTGCAACATATCAACAAAGCATTTTCACTCATAATATTCTAACTATACATCTTTTAAGCTTAGGATTTAACAGGGTAAAAGAATAAAATAGTAGCTTTCTACAGACACCAAAATATTGGGTTCTGGGGATAAGGCTATTAGCATTTGGGCCACATACCTTTTGGGTGAAAAACAGGAAAATGTGTTCCATTTTGATTTGGTATCTGCTAAACAATGTATGCACATTGAAGATATTAGTAAATGCCAAACCCTGGTAATATTTGTCTTTGAAGGAAAGAAAGTGTAAATATTTTGTCTTTAAGAAGGGGAAAATGCAAATATTCCAAAAAAATTGTCAGTCTAAACCAGAGTAGCTGATTACCCTGGTAGAACTAAAAAGAAGATCTACATACAAGGGTGTCAGCTCTGGAGAGCTAATGGTGGCCATCCAGCACATTGACATCAGGAAGGGCATCCGCTCAATTATCTTTTGCTCCAATAAATCCTCACACAGCAGTATTGCTGTGAATGTGGTGAATCCGACCACCCCTGTCAGCGGGGACAAAACCAGATTTGGTTTTACTACTACATATGCTCAAGGAATGAGACCATGACATGTCAAAAAATCATTTCCAGAACGCAAAATGTGTACAGGAAATTGAGAGAGAAGCATTTCCTTTATCTTAACCAAAAACAAACAAACAAACAAACCAGTCAAATTCATGAGACAGTTGTGTTTATATGGATTACTGAATAATTCATCATAGCAATAATTATATTTTTCTTCACATTTTATGAATGTATTTTAATCTGTACATTTTACCATGCTCATTTTTGTAAGTTTAATAACTATGTTTTTCTTACTGTACTTTGATGTATTTAAATTATGTAAGCTCTTATGTAATTCAGCTTTAGAGTAGCAATATGATGGAATTAGGGGGTAATTTGATAAGTTAAATGTATACATAATTTATACATTTAATCATTGAGTATTGTTGTCCATACAGTGACATTACGAATCAGAGAAATTCTGCCGATCTGCTTTCTCCCCAATTTTATTTTTGAATTGCTATCGGCAAGATGAGTAACACAGAGATGTCCGACTTATTCAATGCCCATTATTACCCCGAGTGAGCGCAAGAACTTCAGCACCCATACAAATTTGTATTTTGTACCATCTAAATTGGTCTACAATAACATACAAGATGAGCGCTAAAATGCCATGGAAACATCATTAGTTCTTTTGCAAGGGATTCATTTTTTCACAGACAAATCTACAGTCCTGTGAAAATAAAGCATGGTGATATTGAAGCTTAATTATACCATGTGAAAATTCCTCAAAATCCATACACCTACAAGCCTCTTTGTTTTGTGTCCATTATAGAATTCTGATACTGTGAGCATTTTCATACAACAAACTAAGATTATATTCAACTGAATTTTATATTTGGCTTATCCTCGGGAAGATCTAGTTTTCTATAACAAATCAGAAGGTGGCTAAAGAGTCCAAAATGCACCATTAAAGCTGCCATACAGATGTTACTCTATTTCGATGGTTAGTGGTCCGAGGTCATATCATGTAAGGAGCTATTCCCAGGGAGATTGTAAGAAAGGTGGTAAACCTCACAGTTTTTTATCATCATGAGTCGCAAGGTTGAGCATTGCATTGCGATATTAATCATGAGAAGACCATATCAGCCATCCTTATTCACAGGGGGGTAGGACTGCCACCTACTCAGTCACAAGACACGGCATCACTTCCGGTGTAAACCCGTGTGGCTAGTCTTTATTCAAAGACTTAACGTAGGAGGGCGCTCTTACGCATATCGAACAGGCCACACAAAGACTTGACTAGAGGCTAGGCCTGGTCACAAATAGTTAAATCTAATGACCGTTATTGAATTACACTATTTTTGCAGTGGGGTTAATCCACTAACCCACAGATTTGAAGTCATAATTTATCTTAAATTATCATATTATACTAAGATGTTGTGATCTAAGGTTTAAGAGATTATTTTGGAATGAAAATGAGACAGACTGCCTAGGCAAATGCACTTAAAAAGTCCCACCAATTACCGTTGGAATTCCCCAATGCCCAATTCGAGCAAGTCGTGTCCTAAATCCCCCCACCTGCTTCCTTCAAAGAAAAACAAAAACAGGGGGGGAGTTATCACAACAATACATCCAGGCTATTAAGGCTGTCATTATCACAAAGCATTGTATTAACAACATTGGGTTAGCAATCGTTCCTGTGCTAACTTCCAACAGTACACTGGCACTGAAATACAGCAGATCACATTTACTTACTGTGAAGTGGGAAATTTTTTTGTTCAACAATAATTTTCACCCTTTTCAACAGTTCTTACCTGTGCAAAAATTAAAACACATGAAAAAATGTTTTATTTTTGTGTGCAGGTCTATGTAAAAAAATCTATGTAAAAAATCTTTTGTTTTTTCCTTGAAACATGGACAGGCCATTCTTTAACAGGAACACAATCCAAACAAAAGTTAAGTGACAGGAGTTTTTTTAGGATACAAATTTCTATCAAATTGCACTGTATCAGTTTTGTAAAAGACCACGTACGAGAACGTTTTGCAGTTTATTGACAACGAAAACCGGACGGAAAACCGCAAACCTTGTTTTTGAACTTGCCTGCTTTCGTAATCACCCCTATATAAAACCATGCTTTGATTTTCTGTTGTGGCACGACAAATATAAATCATCATCGTATTACATAAATATGGCGTATTCATCTTATCACTTCAGGTTGTGGTCTAATACATGGTAAGCATTCCCAAATGCAAAAAACCCGGTACAAAAAAAATTGGGGTGTTTCTCTCTGTGAAATGTCCTCAGGTCTCTTTAATGTGCTCAAAACCAAGTCTGTCCATTTTACAAGTAGAAAAACACAGATTTCATTCAATTAGGACACTCAAGTCATTTGGGACCCAAAATCAATATATATAAATAATTACGAAATGTTTATTAAATACCTGAAATTGGGGGCACTTTTAAGGTAATTTTTTTTTTGGGGGTTGAAACTCTGTACCTTTTACTATATCCATTACAGTCACACACCCACACATACGGCATATAATATTTGGCGCTAAACCTTCTAGGCAGTCACACCCGCCGTACATCATTCACATAATGAAATATACAGATGGGCAAATGGAAGCTGTGCTTAACATTCACCGATGTAATGCAGCGCACATTTGGGGCAATCTCGCCTACACTGGTTTTCCATTTCGCCTGACTTGTTTATTACTTCATAGTTAAAGGGGCACTGTGGAACCAGAGCACATCAATTTCACCTTTTCCCTACAGGACACCGTCACATACAGAGCTCAATTCAAAGTTTCCATTTTTATGTTAGAGGTACAACGAGAGATTTGAAATAATATGTGTCCCTAAAAAATGTGAAAATTCTGATTTTTGCAATAGTGTTAAGCTCTCTATCAAAATATCCCCATCTGAAAGGGCTATTAAGATGAGAGAAATGTTTTCTTTGGGACAAGAAATGTGAAATTTCTATATTTTTTTCTATATTTTAATATTTCTATGTTTTTTTTTTTTTTTTTTAGAAATAAGCATATACAAATCACCTTTTGTTTTCATTTTTAAGTTATTTCTGTAGCCAAATAAAAGGTTATGGAATCTATTCTAATCTAATTTATATGAAATCACTATATATCACAGAAAGTACGGATGACTTGAAATCTCTCGTTGCACTTTTAATAAAACATTTTTCCCTCCCTCAAAAAATTTCAAAGAATTAATTCACAGTCTCATGGCTGTAGTGCCCCTAAATTTCCTGCTTTAAATAATTTTACTATTATCAATTTTATGTTTGAATTCTCATATTTTAATGACACCTTCTATATTAATCTTGACAGAGAGGTTTCATCCAAACCATGTTGCTTCTACCACTATAAAAGCAACCACTAACAAATAAGTTTGACTTCAATACCCTCTTTTTGTGCTGTCATTCATTTAAAATTTTGATTATAATCAAACTGTGCATGGCAGATTTAGATTATAATTGACATAACCCATATTTCACCTGTTTAATTTCGGTTACATACACATACATAATATAGAGTATCCTATTTCTATGGTTTCTGGGAAATTAGTTCCTGTAATAAAGAAGGATCTTGTACAAAATTTTGCATAAAAGACAGAAATGGAATCAATGTATTTTGCCAATCTTGTAAATGCATATATGGTTCTAACATTTTTGTTATTTTATTCTAATTTTTGGATCACAAAATTCAAATAGCTAAATCTTTAATTATCTAACTTCCTTGGGAACAAAAATAACACTTAACTTTGAGAAAATTAAGCATTGTCATGACAGGAAAAGATGACTTACAGGTGCATTTCGTGATTTCAGTACCTTCTGTTTTATTCATTGATCACTAGATATCCTTGAGAAAAGCCTATTCCCAAAATTTGAGCTGATCCCGATCTTGCGGTTTTGTGTTATGAGCAATTGTTCGTTTCCCACGGTCCCATAGGCTACTGTGCTGTAATTTCTGTCCGTTTACGGACAGAAAATACAAAATTGCGAATTTCTTACAGATGTGACCGAATTTGCACGTAAGATTGGGCATACGTGGATTACTTAGGCTAACGGTTCTGATGATATAAAAATCTCAACATCTTTTAGGCAAGTCGAGTGCACGAGGCTGTGGATCACGAAATGCCCCTTTAACTAGAATGTGCGGGGTTGCAATTGTGAAGAATAGTTGATCAACCACACACACCATTTAGACATGACAATCACATAACCTTGCATAAGCAACACATGGATGGGCACCACATGAGATATCTCTAATATGGTAAAAATACATTGGTCCTCGGGCCGCATGTGTCGCCTGCCGTCGCGGTTTGTAATGATAGGTCTCATATGACCTTTGACCTTGGCATGTGACCTATGATCGCATCAAGAAATGAGGGATCCAATGTTGCACCTATGACTCAAGTTTGGTTCCAATTGAACTTCAACTTTTCAATTTTACAACTTGACCTCACATCACCTTTGATCTTGGGATGTGACCTTTGACCATATCAGCAAATGCGGGATCCCATGTTGCATCTATGACTCAAGTTTGGTTTAAATCCATCGAAGTGTGCGGATATTACAAGCAAATGTTAACCCTTTTTCACAACAGACATCAACAGACAACAGACTACAGTGGACAAAGTGATCCCTATGTGTCTTCCTGCCTTAAGGCAGGCGACACAAAAAGTATATCTCAATTTAGCTTATCATACCTATACATCCATTCGCAGTACCCCTTGCATGTACATCATGTGACCTAGGTATTGTATTGATATCCTGTGGGTAAGCCACTAGTTTCACATGTATCTCACATTTAGCTGACCACCTATACCATACACCCAATCATCATGCAAAACCCTTACATACAAATGTACATCACATGGATAACACTAAGTATCATATGGAATATCAAAGCAGCATCACATGAGAATCACATGTCAACTTGTACAATAGTAAAAAGCTGTATATCAAAAAAAGTTCATCATGTGTATATACACCCTTTTGCCCAATTTGTTCATCTTTTTTCAATGAACCATCACATGGGAAAAGGAAGCAATCTGTAATAGACATTAAGCGGATGATAAATCTTTTGGCCATCCTTGCTTGTCCTTGAAGAGCAGCATGAACATTATTATGCAAGTTATCTTTATCAGATTTAAGCAGTGTACAGTAATTCTCACGACATCTGTCATAATGCTAAGTTTTGTTGTACCGCATCTTGTACTTGGTTGGTAAACCTTACCTTATCTTTCACTGCGGCCAAATGTGATATGACCTAAAACCAGTCATATTTTCTGCATTTCATTCACATGAACAATGGAAAATATCACTGTTTTGATCTGGAATGTACTTCTCTTCCTGCATTTGTTCAATTCACCATTACTTATTTGAGCCATATATTATCTTTCTCCCCATGTAAGAATCACATAAACATTGGTTCATAAAATTCATGGCAAAATGCAGATTACTGATACCCTTTTACCACATTATGGCCAACATGCGACACCCATATGATACTCATGTACACCCCATGTGATATTCATGTAGTACCAATGTGATACCATGCACAACTAGGTAACATCCAGTGTACTTTTGTGATGCCCATGCATAACCCATGTGATATCTATGTGCATGTGTGCGACATCCATGTAGTACCCATGTGCTCCGTACAAAACACATGTGAGATCATGTTTAGTACCAACATTTTTTTTTTTTTTTTTTTTTTTTTTTTTTTTTTTTTTTTTTTAATGTGTAATTTTTTAACCTATATACAGACATGTGATATCCAAATACATTCTGTATGATTCGTAGCAGACCATGGCAAAATGATGTATGGACTTGGTAAACTAAATAATAGACACACCCTTAATCTATTACGGCTGTGTAAGTATTATCAACATTTGTCCTCATAGTACACTGTCATCAACGAGTTTGTTCACCTTACCGTCCTAAATTATGTGGGCTCTGTCGTATCCACTGGCAACAAATCATTGGACAGGCGTTTCATTTTCTATTTATGTGCAAATGTCCATGATCGTTTATCTATCCCATTTATCATTTTCTCCACTGACCCGTCCACCCATCAGTTCACGCCCTTGAGTCTTTGCACTATACAGCTCTGGCCAAAAAAATAACACCACTGCTCTCTCTTCCCTAACCACACACGTAACTAACATATATTAGATTTTCATTAATTCAAGGAACACCGGCAAAATCTCGGAGCAGGAAAATAATGGAATTACCGAGATGGGCAGCGCTGTTATTTCTCCACGGCCAAAATAATCCCCTCCAGGAATGTTTTTGCGGGGATGTCTGGCAGGCTAGGATGACCTTTCAACAGTGATAGCACAATATTAGAAATGATAAGGATGGTGACTGATACAATGAAATGTAGTGAATCAAAATACAAATTGTAAACACACAATGTGCTTTCCGCTCTCTGCCGCGCAAAGGTCACGGAAATACTCTCACAAAACCTGATTTTTTTCCCCGCCTGCTGGAGCCAAAGCTCCTAATCCTATTGTCTCACTTATGAATGGCAGTTTATAAACAGCATACTCACAGTTCAATTCCAGCCAAGCTGATTATCTGTTGACAATTTAATGAATTTATTGGGCCACAGTTAAGCTACTGGCCAAAATATCAAAAAATTTGACCAAATAGTCAAACTTGCGCATTAAGGAGTACGTCATCAAGATAACTACGGTATAGAGGGAGAATTGATGTCGTTGGAGAGACAATAAATGTCTCAAAATATATCCAATGTCTAACAAATTCGTGATCAAGTTATCTTGTCATTTTTACATGGTGTGGCATCTTCATCACATAAATTAATGAAACCAACTCAGATTGTCCCACTGAAAAATCGCATGAAAATATAGTCGAAGTCGGTTGCTGCCCAAAATTGGAAATGTCTGTGTCTTTCGGACTGTAAAGTATCATTAAAGCAAATGAGATCATTTTTTGAAGAGTGCCCCCAATTTTCCAAAATTTGTTATTTTGACCCCACAGCATGTTGGTAATTTTAGAAAACTAACTGCGATACGGAATGTTCAAAAATGCGGATTTATCATAAAATGAGATTTCGTAATAAGCATTGGGATGCTAGATTGTACTTACGGCAGAGTGGAAATGCTAAGTTTATGTCAGTCCAGGGATGAAATAGTGCACCTCAAGACAAAAATGGACTCTAACTAAACTTG
This sequence comes from Ophioderma brevispina, assembly GCA_023653785.1. Taxonomy (NCBI): domain Eukaryota; kingdom Metazoa; phylum Echinodermata; class Ophiuroidea; order Amphilepidida; family Ophiodermatidae; genus Ophioderma; species Ophioderma brevispina. The sequence continues at coordinate 20,146 of JAMKCH010005771.1, forward strand.
CTGATCCATAAAAAACACTAGATGCGTAGAAACGTACATGGCACTATTCACGGCTATTTCATAGTGGAAGGCCGATTCCAGCGCCGTTGAATTATTATTCCCGATATTAATTATCTAGTTTAAAATTCCTTCGTTTGCGACACATAACATTGTAGGAGCTTTAACTTCACAGGTATAGTTTACTGCATAATAACCAACACAACCGTGTAAACAATCTCAATTTTTGAAAAATTGGGGCCCTCTTCAAAAAAAATATGCTAATATGCTTTAAAGGGGATGACCCAATTTAAGGCATAAATTTTTCATTCTTGATAAGAATGGCCTTCACACAAAACCCCATCTGTAAGTTTTGCGCCAATATATTTCAAAACACGTTGTGAAGTGAGAGCTAAAAAAGGTGATTTTGTAATCCCCAATTAATGTCAGTAAAATATGGTCGACCAAAAGGGGCATATTTGCTCATAACTCCAAACCAACCTTCTTTTAGACCTAAATTTCACAGGGTAAATGAGAAAACCGTAGCTTTCTTCTGATAACAACCTTTTTTACCACTTCGGGTAAAATCCGGGGTCCCTGGGACGAGGCTATGGCGACGGTCCATGCACCTTTATGAATATCAAAATCAAGTGACATGTCTAATAAAAAAATTTTTGGTGAAAAAACATTTTGCCTATAAGACGGAAATTATTTTGCCATAAATTGTATTTAGAAAAACCATTCACCAAAAATGATTTGCCATGTAGGAAAACATTTCTACAACACATTGTTATTCTGAGTAACCACCATTTTACAGTGAGGTTGTTATGGGTACGGTTTCAGGGACTTTCTCCAAGAAAGGGTGGGATTATACTTGAGGATGGGACTATACTGAATTGGCTATGGTATTATGCGTTAAAACCAGTATCCACACATTTATGTTTAAAGTTTCCGAATTCCACAAGGTAGAATCTACATAGTACAATGCCAATGAAATCAAATCAACAAAATTTCAACTAAACAACAAAACCACAAAAATATCAAATTTCAAAATTAGTGGATATGGCTAAGAAACCTGGCATTTTACATGACACAGCACCTACAACACTAACTAATCTAAGGCTAAATTTAGTGAAGCAAACAGCAATACAATGTCATACAAAATCAGATTCTATTCCGTATTTCTGTTTGGCACCATATTGTTTTAGAAGCTACTATCAGCATCACAGGATTGTTGGCTGGAAGAATCAGTTCACTAAATGAGCAATAAACTATATCAAATATTAATTAAATTTTTCAGCAAATTCAAGTCCTTAATCTTATATACCTGCTATATTGTCCACATGATTTGCTTTCCTGTGCTTAATATCCATGAGATTAGTTAATAATAAACAGCTTGTGAAAAACGAAGCATTTTGATTTAATACAGTGAAATAGTATTGATTTTTATAATACCAGGGGGCGTTTGTTTGCTGAATCTCCAAAACATTCAGGGGGAGACCGTGTTTGGTTTGGGTCGGAGATGTGCCTAGAGAGTTTAGGAAGTAAGGGGGGGGGACTCAAATCATACCAATTTTTGCCGAAAATGGGACCCTGACCTACCTGGAGATGTCAATTTTGGGCTAAGTTGACCATTAACACTATGGGAGATTTTGCCATAACACTAAGCATTTTTGAAAGAGTTCCATATGAACCTCAAAGTTCTACATGTAACAATTTTTTTTTAATTGTGCCATGGGTTAGGGTATTTGTTATGTAAGGCAAGAAAATAAAATATTTTGTTTCTTAGATTTTTAAAGGAGGGTACATATGAAACTCTTTTCGAATTGTTTGGCCCGATTGAAGAAATTCGGAAAATTTCGTTAAAATTGTGAAAAAGTCACCCATTTCTAAACTAAAGCAGATAAAGCGGGTATTTAATCCCCAATGGCTGAAAAGGAGACCCCCATTACAGGAACATCTTGCATATGGTCATTTGTGTTGATACACGCCCTCGCCCAACATTTATCGGACCATCAGAGGGTCGAAACCGATTGTTCAATTTCGGGCATTAGGGATTTCCAAACGGTAATGCAGGGAACTGTTACGTGCATTACTATGGCAGTCTAGTCCAGTGACATTAAAAAAATATCTCTTAACCTTTGTTCAACGATTTCTTAGTAATATATGAGCAATTAAGAAAAAAATCTTGACTTCAAAATCCGTCAGGTTAGTGGATTAACCCGCTGCCAAATAGTTTGTAATTTCCAATACGGTCATTTAGATTTAAATATCGTGACCAGATAGCTTTAGTCAAGTCTGGTGCAACCGTGGATATGCGTAAGACGCCCTCCTACCGTTAAGTCTTTGAACAGACTAGCACCCGGAAGTTGATGCCGTTTTGAATTTGTGTTCGATTAGGTTGGCTGTCTAACCCCCCTGGACCCTTGGTATAGGAATACTTGTTTCTGTTATGGGTTGTGAGAATGACCATCGTATATAAATCATCAGTGTAATTAAGTGAAAGGAGGAGATTTTTAAGGATACAAACTTTCTCTCAAATTGCATAAATCGGTGGTATACAACCTACCTAGAATGTTTGGAAGGGTTATTGAACAAACAAGTATAAAAGAAAACAGCAGACCTTGTTTGAACTACAGTGCCTGCTATCGTAATCATCCACATAGAAAAAAATGATTTGATTTTCTGTCAGTGATGCCAGAAAATTACTAAATCATCATCTTATTACATATTAGGCATATTCGCTTTATTCACTTCATGTGTGATATAATTGCATTGGTAAGCATTCTAATTTTTTTTTTTTTTACACATATGCACACAAATACAGGTTTCGAACAAAAATTGGGGGCGCTTCTTCTGGCCAGTCCTATGTCTCTTTTACTATCCATTTAGAATATATGTTATGGCACAATATATGTTGTTGGCTTTCTAATGCGGCCTTTGTTTTAAAGTGAATAGCAAAACTTACAAACTTTCTTATATAAAACCCCAAATTTCTTCATCAAGTTTAATACGGTATAAGGGAAATCTCCACAAGGGTTTTATTTTCGTACTTTGCACTGAGGTTCACCTGCAGAATTAAAGATATGCAAAATGATAACCCATGAAAATAATCTACATCCCAAGTAGTGCATATACAGTCATTTACTCTACTAAGTATATAATGAAAATTACATAATCCCTGTCACAGCAAGAGAGGCCATTTTTTACCATACAAGATGGACCCATTCTTGCGTCGCTATAGGTCACTTGGAAATTTCGGATTTCGACACAAAATTGCCTCTGGCACATCAGGCGTTCCCAACATCTACAAGAAATGGCTGGCCAACCACAGGCTTCTGGTGGCCCATGTTGCCTGCATGAATTGCAGGAGACGACTCCTTTCAACCCTATTGCCGCTGTACAATTAACCCTGTTGAGGTATACGGAATTTGATTGCTCTAACATTGACCACCCATTTACGCTCCAATAGCCTGTATTGCCCTCGTCAGAGCGCCGCCTACGCGGTATCCGCATCGCTAATTGGCTGGCCATTCTTAGACATGCGCTCGTCATGGGACTCCCAGCAGCCAAACGCTGTGTTAAAGGCTTGAAAAAGGAATGAAAAAAAAAAACGGTTTTCGCGGTACCCTGGATATCACAAAATCGATGAATCAGGTGGTCGATCTGAGTTAGAAACGGGTCCTCACAAAAAACACCCTTAGCTCACTCATTTTTGAGTGCTGGAGGGTGGGCATCACTTGAAAGCACCAATCGAATATTGAGCCAGCTGATAAGGTAGAAAAAGATTGTATGGATCGTATTTTTCATGGTTTTTTATCTATTCAAAAATAACCTATATTATAAACTAGTCGCTAACTAGACAATTTAGTTAAGAATATTTGGTGGTAATCGTTACGATAGGCCAAGTATTTGAGCAATCTCCGTGTACCGCAAGGTACAAAAGAATCCGAATCAACGCTATCTGACACTTTGTGTACGTGGAGTTTCCCATGCTCAGGCCAATTATGATGTCGGTTGATTACTACCTAGTGCAGTTGAAAGATTTTCCAAGGTTTGCAGATCACAATGGCCGGGCTGTGTGCCAGCCGACACATAAATGGGATGTGACGTATATGCGTATTAGCCAATCAGAGGGACATGGTAAGAAAAGCTTTAAGGTTTGTAGAGATATACTAGTAGTCATTTTGATTGGTTATCAGTGGTTATAGGATGCGCATCTGTTATAAGCCAATCAGATATATGTAAGGAAAGGTGGTAAGACCTCAGGGGTTAAGTTCTCTGGCGTTGTATGGCTTCCCGAAAGATCGAATGTAGGAAGCCATCTCAAAAACCACTGACCTAAGACTATACTCTGTCAGCTCGAAGTATGAAGTAGCGACGCGGGCACATACATTGCACCGACTTTCAGCGCGCGCGTACGCAAAGCACCAGCGCACTACAACTGAAAGACGGCCGGGGTATACTCGCGCTGTCGTCATTCATACTTCAGACAAGGGACAAAGTATAGGCTGTTTGGACTTCATTTGAATGATTTTTCATGCCAATTCTGAACATGGTCATGAAAAAGCATTATTTAAAATAGTTGATGAATAAAATTCAAACATTTTTATACTGGCATACCTGGCTGTGGTATAGACCTTTTCAAATTAAAGAGACAAGCAGCGATTTGCAATCCGAAACATTTAAAAAATCGCCAAAATTCATATTTTTGTATTTTTGTTACTGGCATGGATAAAATATGCGAACATAACCTGCAAGTGGTGGCTTGAAATTGTGTGTATTAAGACAAGGACAGTCACTTTTAAACCGGATTCTTAATGTCTATCAAAATTCCGACTTCAGATCCTAAAAAAGCCTTCCCGATGATATATCAAGATTAAAGCATGATATTGCTGCACCATGTCAAAAACAGTTTGACCTCAAACACAAACATTAGGCATCTTTGTTATTGTACTGCGTGTAAACCACAACAGCTGTTGGTGTCGATTTGGCACCTACCGGGAAAATGGCCCCCTCGCAACCACCGGGCTGGTACGTGCTGGTGAACAGCTTCAGGGATAGTTAAGTGGAGGTGACCTCACCAACGTGGTAACTAGTTGCTGGGATGTGAACGTTTAAACGTATTACACGAACGGAAGGGTCAATAACTGTTTAAACATCTGCAAACCCTACATAACTTTTTTCAGTATTATTTTAATTGCGAAAGTCAAATTTTCACCAAAATTACCCGCCATCGTGAATGAAAAGTAAAATTACCAGTCCCCAATGCTTCTTTAAAAAAAGGGTTTTTCAGACTTTTAAGAAAACAGGAAAATCCCCATACCAAGCTTCTTGTACGTGAGTGGAGGGACTTCGGCATATACACCGAATAACACGGCCCCAATTACGCGGGGCTTCAATTCATAAGAGGATCTTACAAAAAGGTTAAAATGGAGCTCCCACAGTGATTTCATCATTGGGATCTTTGGATATTCATCTGCTTTTATTTTGGATAAAACATCATCATGATATCACTTTATATCACACATAAACATTCAAAGTAGTCCAACAATAAAGGAGAACAATAAACCCAGGAAAGGCCCCATTACTGGCCATGAAGCTGCGGGTACAACAATAAATAACAAATATCAAACACATAGTTACGAATAATTGATGCAGGTTAGACCCGAGAAGGCGAGCGCTCAGATCACTTTTATTGGTCACTATTGCCATTAAAAAAAGGCACGCAAACCCCCAAAAAGGGGGAAAAATTCCCAAATTACGTTTAAAAATCCCACATTCCCAAATCCAGCAGATTGGGTCCGGCCCCTAGTTTAAGTCGTATTCTTCCGAGTCCCAGCCGAAAATAGTTGACAGCTTTGGTAAAAGAATAGGGACGGCGGTCCCAAAAGGTCGTCTTATGTATGTGATGGTTCTCGATCTTTCGGACATGCACAATTTAAGTTCGGTTACATGTCACCTGAAAATGTATTCTGATGTCAGCATAACAATATTAAAATAATGTAAAAAATAATTCATGGTCATTAAATGGTCACTTGGCTCATACCCCAGGACAATGTCCCATACCTCCAGGCCAATTCCCAGACCTCCAGGACAATGTCCCATACCTCCAGGACAATGTCACATATCCCCAGGACAATTGTCCCACTACTCCAGGACAATGTTACATACCCCAGGACAATGTACCATACCTCCAGGACACTATCCCATACCTCCAGGACCAATGTCCATATCCCCTGGACAAGGTCCCATACCGCCAGGGACAATGTCCCATACTCCAGGAACAATGTACCATATTCCAGGACAATGTCCCATACTCAGGACAATGTCCCAACCCCGGACAATGTCCCATACCTCCAAGACAATGTCTAATACCTCAAGGACCATGTACCATACCTCCAGGACAATGCACCATACCCCAAGACAATGTCCAATATGACTCCAGGACGACGTCCCATACCTCCAGGACAATTACCCATACCTCCAGGACAAGTCCACATATCCCCAGGACAATGTCCAATATCCAGGACATGTTCACATACTCCAGGACAATGTCCCCTACCTCCAGGACAATGTCCCATATTCCAGGACAATGTCCCAACCCAGGAAATGTCCCATTACCCCAGGACAATGTCCATCTCAAGGAGAATATCCCATCACAGAGAGGACATGTCCCATACCCAGAACAATGTCCATACCTCCAGGACAATGCCCATTAACCTCCAGAACAATGTCCTATACCTCCAAGACGATGTCCAATACCTCCAGGACGATATCCCATACCTCAGGACAATGTCACATATTCCCCAGGACAATGTCCATACCCAGGACAAGGTCCATCCTCCACGGACAATGTTCCATCTCAGGAACAATGATTCCCATCACCCAGAACAATGTCCCATTACCCCAGGACAATGTCACATTACACAGGGCATCTGTCCCATACCCAAGAAACAAATTTTCTATAACTCAAGGCCAATGTTCCCATACCTCAGAACAATGTCCAATACCCAAGGACAATGTTTTCATACGCCAGGACCAATTCCCATACCCCAGCGCAATGCCCATTACCCCAGGACAATGGTTCCCAACTCCAGGACAATGTCCCATATCCCCAGGACAATGGCCCATACCCCAGGACAAGGTCTTGTACCCCAGGACAATTGTCCAGAACCACAGGACACTGTACTGTTGTATATCTCTAATCCGTTCGGAATCTGTTACTCGACCCACCAAGTTTCAGCCCTGTGTGACTTACAGATATCCAGATATTGTGTTCCAAAAGTGTCAATGGAAAATCAAGAAAAATAGGTCAAAATGCTAATTACATTTTGCAAATGAGGTACTTAGAATGCATATATAGGTTGTAAATCGAAGCAGTTTGAGAAGCCCCCAATCCAGCAGATCGGGTCCGGCCCCCCTGGTTTAAGTAGTGGTATTTGGGATTTATTCTTTCCACTTTGAAGACAGCTGTCTCAAAAAATGTTTGTTTTGCGGCTGCCCGTCTCCTCGTTTTAGTGTTAAACCAATGACAACATTCTAAAATTGGATTTCTTGCCCGCACTACCCTGAAGCAAATACGAATTTAAAAGGGCCGCCATCTATTAGTGAAATTTTATTTATCTTTTATAAATTTATTTATCGTATTTAATTATTTCAAGCATGGTTTTTAAAATTCAGAAACAAACATATCATAGGTTTAATGTTAGAAAAAAAGACATAAAAAAAAAAATTGCGAGAAAACAAAATATCCAACAAAATGGAGAATTAAAACAAATCTTTGTTGAATATCGCGACTACAAATGAAAATTCAATATTACAATGGCGATTCCGTAGTTCGTCGATTACTAACTCCGTAGGAGTTAATGGTAAGAACGAAAAGGGGCGATCAAAATGAGGTCGGTATTTTGTAAACCTGTCGACTATGATTTGCAATTAGCGGGCAATATGTACCACGCGGTTGTCTATAAGAGCTTCGCTTCGCGCTCGCTTATTAAAATTTAAGAATCAAATTAAGTATGAAGCAACTTGCATATCCCAGGACCTTTATTTTAGCATGATAAATAACAAAGGAGGCAAAAATGAATGAAAGTTTTGAAATTTGATCGCCGGAAATCCTTGAAACGAGCAGAAGAGTTGAATGCCGTAAGAAGACTTTTCAATCTGAGCATATTATCATGAGAAATGAAACCTCTGGAACCAGTTTCAAGAGCAACAAAGAGAGACCTGGAAATCATTTTCTTGAATATCAGAAATGCGAGAGGCATACTTGTTGACCTTGAACTGGTGAGCCCTGTCAATACCATGCTCAAAAGGAACGGTCAATTCAACAATAAGAGGTTTCTACGGTTTCTTCAAAAATTATCAGGTCAGGAATGAGGTTGGTTGGTGAGGATATAGTAGGAATTGTGGTGCCAAGGCGAAGAGCGGCTTGCCCGGAATAATCATAACAATGGTTGGCATTACTATCAGCGAGACCAGCTCGAGCAATGGAAACATATATTTTAAAAACACTGTTGTGACGGTACGTTATAGGACCTTGATCAAGAAAAACAGTGCAATTGTTGATAACATGGTGAAGGGTCTCTTTGTTACAACAGTGGATACATTTATTAGAAATGGCCTTTCCCCACCTGGCAAGATTAACTCTGGTGGTAAGAGATCGCTGACGCGTTAACTAAAAATTTACAGACTCTCGATGGGAGGTTAAAAATGATACTTCTCCACTGTGTACAGGACGCCTCTTTAGAGAGCAAATCATAGAATTTACCTTGAACTGCAAGAGAGCGGACATATGTGCAAAAATGCTGAGATTCGAATTAGACAAGATTTTCTTTGTGGAAGTTTTTTGACAAGAGAGTTTCTTAGATTCGAATACACAACTTAAAAAAGTTATCACATTGGACAGTCACTGATTTCTTTCTAGTCCAATCACGCCCTCTATCCAATCTAGAGTCGATGCAGTGGTTAAACATATTCATCACTTTTATTTCTAATGGAAAGATGAGTGACAACGTGACACTCGAGGTAAAGATCAGAAATGGAATGAATATTAAGCCCATTGGGCATGAAAATAAAAGCAAGGGTGCCTGGTCTTGGAATCCCAAACCATTTTTTCAAATAACGATTGGAATACTCCAGCAACTCGAGGTGGGTAGAGCAGAGATCATTGACTGTCAAATGATAGCGAAGAGATGGTAAGAAATATCTTGTATAAACTTGAATCTTAAATTCACAGCGAATGAGAGAAGAATCGATATTTCCAGGGCGGAAATAATTTTTCTATAAAGGTAATCAATTACATCAGAAGGACCGATACGAAATGTAATAAAGAACCAAGGAAGGAAAGAACTTGCGGTGGTATTAGTACAAACAACATTTTATGGTTCAAACAACATTTTATGGTTCAAGCTGAATTTGTGATAGAATGCAAAGCAGGGTAACCCGATTACGAACGATTTATATTTGTGTGGAAGTGCCAAATTCGGTAGTCGTTAACTTGTTATGACCGTAAACTAGAGACCCAAAGTTTTTCATTTTACAGAAAAAACAAACAAGATTGCATACTTGGCCGTTGACAAATTTTAATGACAAGCATTTTAGGGTAAGGACTATGATAAAAACTAATATATTTCCTGGAATGGACCAATTTTATTGCTGCTTTTTAGGAAATAATAAACACAGAAATGAATATTTGTTACAACGGAAAAATTTGGTCTCTAGTTTAAATGTTTAAAGGAACGAAATAATAAAAGACCGTTGTAACGGATAGGAAATTACACGGTAACTCCCAGCTCTAAAGGTTGACCTACTCCTGTGGTTGAATATCACATGGAAAGTCACGGCTTCCGGTATGTTGACTTCGGTCTACACTCCGATACAAAAAGCGAGAGTATGGCGGGGGGGGGGGGGTATTCAAAGTTTTGGCCATCATGTGGACACATTTGAGGTGACGAAAACATAAATGGATTTAATTTTCACCTACGGACGTTTCCAACCCTTGAGTTGTGTGATATTGAGAAGGCTCTGGCCTAATCAATTTCAAAACTCACCGTATCTCCTTTTACAGGAGCGTACCGTTGGTGATTAGTTATCAATCCCACAGTGATATGAAAATAGCAGTCAGACCAGCATAGTGCTTAACAGAAGTGCATTAACATGGATATGCTTAAGGCGACATGCTGTTCATCACGTTTAGAACTCGAGTATGCGCAAGACACCAGGTGCCCAACGGCGCAACAGCACAAAGCAACAAACAAACCAAAAACTATCGTTTGCTTTAAGATTTTGTCGAACTGGAACATTGTTAGTGTTATAAGTGAGAATAATTCTAGGTGCTGTGATCAAGCAAAATGAGTCGGAAGTCGCAAATCTTGAATTTTGAGATCTTAGTCAAACAAAGGAGAGAAATGTCTTTGTTTTATTGATTGTGCCACCCTTAAATGATTATATTTGGAATTAATTGGCCCAATGTCAATGGGGGTTCAGCCAAAATGTAAGCTTTGTGAAGGTGCATACAGTATATGGAAAAGTAAAAATTGATTCTGGAACGACTTCAGACTCATTTGGCTTGATCACATCACAATTCCTCCATACACAAGTATTTAACAAGTTTTCATAAAGATTAAAGATTTCGTTGCTGAATCGAAAGGATTCAAAAATGTTACAGAGTGGTTCATCCACAAATCAACAACTCTGCTTCTGATGCGTCCGCGATTTTTATCCCGCTCGGCCGGCTAAAGCCGCCCTCGGGGATAAAAGTATGGGGACGCATGGATGCATCATTGTTGATTTGTGAAGAACACTCTGTAACATGTTTGAATCCCTAAAATACTATGATCAGGGTGTGTGGAGAGGCCAGGAACAACCAAAAAATGAGGAGGAAAGGAGGAAAGAAATAAAAAAACCAAAAACGTTAAAAAAAAAAAAAAAAAAAAGGGGAAAAAGAAGTAAAAAAAAAGTAGTCGGGAAAAAGCAGTAAAAAAACTGCCAACAAAACCAGGCCTGGGAAAATCAAAGAAACAAGAAACAGAAAAACTAAAACTTTTGGCACAAACAAATTTCCAAAAACGAGGAAATCTCGGAAAAAGGAAGGAAAGGAAGGAAGGAAGGAATCCTCTTCTTTCTTAAACAAGGAGGGAGATGGAGATTTTCACATTCCCTGTTATGATGCATTCTTTGCACTGAGAAAGTTAGCGTACTGCCACAGCCAGACCCCATCATTTGTTCACATTGGTGATGAAAGTAATGAAGTGCCAAGGATTGAGATTTTACTAGCTATGTGTGGCCTCGTCATTAGGCGACAGGGGGAACTTGCTAATATTATGGAACTCTAAATGATTGAAATGGCAAATCAAAGTGTTATGTTTTGTTATTAAGGTACTCTGATTTACCATTCAGCAAACAATGACCTTAAAAGTGTGTAATGAGAGAGGGATTTTGAAGGCACACAAATATTGTGTATCAATAGTAATTTAATAATACAGTAGACACCCAATAGATTTCTTACTTTGATTTGGCTACAGAAAAAATGCCTTTAAAAGAGAGACAGGGAACTTGCTAATTATTGCCTAAGGTGATTTTGATTTGCTTATATTTCAATGATGTAAAACATAGGCTGAATTTTGTATTTTGCTACTATACGAAATTAGAACAATTCACAATTTTGTAACAAAGAAAAACATTTTTAGCCTTATTTCTTCAGATGGGGATAATGTGAATGGGAAACCTTTACATGGGCAAAAACCAGTAACTTTCAATTTTTTGAGGGAACTGATATGTGAAAATCTCTGTATCTTTTAAATGATCCCTAGATGCCTTTGACCTCATCCCAGAACACCCCATAAGACTCACTCCTTACATTTATAACATCGAAAATATAGAACTTGGCGAACACTTGTTCATTTCGTGCAAGCACCTTCTAAAGTGTTTTTACAGAATGAGTCAAATGACCCCTTAAAAACTAAATATAACCGGACATAGGCATTGATGAATTATAGATTTTCAAAAATAAAATTAAACAAAGTTGAGGTACATCCATGATAGAGAAGGAGTTGTGGTTAATGATAAGACTTTGTTTCGCATGTTAATATAGTTTTTCCCATTCACATTCGTAATCCGACTGCCGGTTAATTAGCATGTGCTAATGACTTAGTACTAATGCACATCTGAGTACAAGTCATAAAGTAATTCTGTTCCAACAGGGGCTCTCCTCCACACATACTACCAACCAAACTATGAGAGTTCAGGTACATTAAAGGAATGAAGCAGCGATTTTGCTAATCTTCGAAAACATCGACAAAATTCATCAGAATTCATATTTTTGGTATTTTTGTTAATGGCATGGATATGCAAATATAACCTGCCAAGTGGTTGGCTTGAGAATCTGGTATAAAGGTGCAACGAGAGATTTTGATGAAACACCCAAATATTGCTGTCATAATAGTAATTTCATATAGATTACGCCACTCAATAGATACCTGACCTTGTGTTAGTCTACAGAGTAATGTCTTAAAAGAGAAAAAAACAAATGTGATTTTGATTGTGATATTTCAATATTACAAACATAGGCTAATTTCGTCTTTGCTCCTATACGAAATTAGGAAAAATTCACAATTTTATACCAAAAGAAACATTTTCAGTATAATACTTTTGGATGGGGATATTTTGATGGAAAGCTTTACACCAGGGCAAAAATCAGTACTTTCGATTTTTTTTAAGGGACACCTGATATTGAAATTCTCGTTGCACCTTTAAAAACAAGGCAGTACCTTTTACTGATTTCTTTTAATTCTATAGTGCGTATCAAAATTCCGACTTGAGACCAAAAAAGCCTTCTCGCTGAATATCCCAGATTTTAAGCGCGGTATTGTGCGCCATGATCAATACCATGTTGACCTCAAATACAAATATATTGATCTTTGGTTATTCGTACCATTTATAAAACCACACTCGGCTATGTAGTGTAAATTTTGAAATGCAATCGCTGTTGTATGCTATTTAAAGGAGACGGTTCGATGACAAATTTACTCAAATAATCCTTTTTTCACTATTTAGTGTTGTTGCTACATTTAAAAGGCGGTTATATGGCATTTACCACACTTAGCCGATTATAAGTCAAATTTGCATTCACATTTTTTGATTCTCTCGCATTATCACTGCTAATCCCTGTTAAAGGTTGCAACAAGAGCTTTCACATAACAGGGGTCCCTAAAATGGAAAAGTCTGGATTTTGCTAAATAATGTTAAAGCTTTCTATTAAATTGTCCATGTGAAAGGATTAAGGTGGAAAAATCTTTCTTTGGTACAATAATTGTGACATTTTATAATTTCTTTATAGGAGCAAATACAAATTCAACCTATGTTTTATTCATGAACATTAAGCCAATGAAAATCGCCTTTTTGTTTTCATGTCAAGATTTTGTAACCAAAGACAAGTTAAGAAATGTATTGGGGGTCTTATCTATAAGACACAAACTAGACAACAATATATGGGTGCCCCCAAATCTCTCATGCACCTTTAACATTCTTGCAATAGTTTACTAACATTAAAGTGGGGTGGCCCCAACCACAGACGATTTTTCATTGATATTTCTCCCTCACATGAAGGGGATATCACCAAAAACACTGACTTAAAATTTGAGTAACTCAGTTATAGCCTTTTGGATGAAGAAGCAAAAAGTGTCCCCACTAAATTGACCAATAAGGCGTGAGTGTGATGTTAATTAATGTGGCGACCACATTTGGAACATTTTTGTTCATAAAATCAAAGGAAACATTTCCTGCACCTAATTTAACTGGTGGTTAATGAGAAAAATATGAACTTTCTTTGATACAAAACTCAAATTTTGATGGACTGTGGGACCCACCGCTAAACGAAAATATGACAGGATTTTAGACTAAAAATCAAATTTTGGAAAAAATCAGAAATTTTGGACACAAATTGCGTTAAAATCTCAAAATGTTGCTGTTTTACCCGGGGGCACTCAACTTTTTTTTCAGTCGGGATGTGCAGCACTGATTTCTGAACTTGGGGGCGGCTGCAAACTGATTTTTCTCCGAAAGTAGGGGCTTGCTTAGGAAACTGAATTAGAAAATTGCAGATGTGGGAGCTGAAATTGGGACTTTAGCTTATGAGGCAAAAAAAATTTCCCAAAAAGGAGACCTTAAGGGTGAATTAGGCTTCAATGAGGTTTTTGAGAATGACTGGAGAGATGCGAAATGGGGGTTTGTGGGGTTCATTAAGGGCCCCTCACATACCCGTACCCACTTTGCAATGTCAGTGGTGGGTCCCCCAGAATATGCACTAATCCATTAATTATTAGTCAGTAGTAGTGGCCCGGATGGGTTATGTGGTAACGTAGTTAACATTGATTGTTGACGGGTAATTTGTTCCTCTGTTGAAACCAGGTTGAGCTGATTAAGGCCCATTCATTATCTGTTTCTTCAAAGTCAATTCAAGATTTGTCAGTTTTCAAGTTGTTCTATTCACCTTTTATTGACAACTAAAAAACTAAAAATAGAGATGTTGGAAAAGAATTTTCATAAATCCAGTTACTACAAGTTTTTTTTTACCACCCTGTGTACTTGGCTTAAATGAGTTGAGGTCGAGGGTGAAAATTGAAATTTCACCTGATAGAATTGCCTAAACTGATGCCAATTTGACAGATGGAAGATATGACCCATTTGGTTACCAGTAATTGGGGACTAAAATGCAAGCAAAAATGTTACTACTTGTTCC